>OZJO01018929.1:0-12481 GCA_900406225.1 Acrobeloides nanus | reverse complement strand
AAGCTTCGAGAATGCGCGCAATCGATTTTTCGTATGATTTTACCCCCATACAGTCTGTTTTGGCAATTAATTTTTTTAGAGATTAGTCCCTAATTCTTACTCCCTTTAACAAAATTGTCACCATTTTCCAATGGAGTGGTCCTTGAAAGATAAAAATCTTACTTGTTTCATATGAGCTAGAAGATATGTAATCCGGACTTTCTCTACTTTTTGTGTTGTTTTTATTTAATACACTTTTAGATGGCCACCGATCCTAAAAGTTTACAATATTATAGGTAGAGAGCGCCACGTGAAAATCTCTTTTTCCTAATTTATTTTGAAATTTTTTGCTAAAGTTACGTGGCGACAGTTGTCGTGGCCAACATGAAACGTGGCGAAAGTTATAGTGTGCCATCGAATTTACCATTTTTCATTTTTTTCTAGATGTTTACTTAACAATTAAAGTTGCTTCTACCCACCTTTTGAATAGTTTTAGCAAAAAATTTCGAAAAATTTTTTTCATATGTCGGTCTCCCTATGTCTGTACGGTCCAATTTTGTACAGGGTTAAGCGGGTGTTTTTTTATCGTAATTTTTTACTATTAACCACTTACTTTAAAATTATTGATAAAGTTGGCCACGGATTTGTCCATTTCACTTTTGACTACTGGATTATATTCCTGGTATAAACGTTGATTCTGTAAATCTGCATAAGTTGGTCGTCGATCGTATTCCGTAATAAGGCAAGAGCTAATAAATTCGCGAATTTCCTTTGATTTATATCTTCTCAGACATTTATCAATAATTTGATTAATATCCGTATCAATTGTAGATTGAATACATAACTGGAGGGACAAAAAATTTTTCGGCACAACACCATTTTCATCAGTATAAGGAATATTGCCATATAGAGATTCGAGAAGAGTAATACCTAAGCTCCAAACATCGGTTCGAGAATCATAATTCTCAATATGCTTAAATTTTTCTGGAGGCCAATAAACCATTGTACCAACAACCGTACTCGCCGTATCTAACAAGTACCTTTTAAAGAGATTCTTTAAAGGGTCAGTCTGGTCGGAAAATTTTTGTATATATTCGGAAAGTTCATGAAAAATGGAGCATTTTTTGTTTTTACGGCATGTTCTGAACCGTTGTAGTTTTTGAGATAATTGCGTGTGAAGTTGGCAATTTTTGAAATTTTGTGTATTACAACGAAAACATGTACCTGATAGTTTTTTCCTGAATCAGTTAGTTCTGTATGTTGAGAAGAAAATAATTCAAAATGCTTGAGCATAAATATAGCATTTTTTATAACTCGATGAGACGAATAAAGTGACACCAAAATTATCCAATTTAAAAATTGTTTTGGGTTATTGAAACGAAAACATTTGAAAATTTTCGTTTCAATAACCCAAAACAATTTTCAAATTAGATAATTTTGGTGTCATTTTATTCGTCTCGTCGAGTTATAAAAATATATTTATTTTTTTCTAAATGTTCAAGAATTTTGAATTATTTTCTTCCCAATATACAGATTTGATTGATTCAGGGAAAAAACTATCACGGCATTCATGTTTTCGTTGTAATACACAAAATTTTAAAAATTGCCAACTTCACACACAATTATCTCAAAAACTACAACGATTCAGAGCATGCCGTAAAAACAAAAAATGCTCCATTTTTCACGAACTTTCTGAATATATACGAATTATGGCAACTTTTTTCGGCAAACGGACTAGTTTTGTGTCTGGCGAATAATGTTTGGCAAAATTTGTCGGCAAATATCGTTCGGCGATAAATGTCGGAAAAACTTGGAAAGTCATGCAAAATTTGTGCTGCAAAAAAATTTGACACAACTAGTCCGTTTGCCCATTTTTCCTACCGGACTGGCTGAAACATAATATTACCTGCATCCGTATTTTTCGACTCTCCAAAATCCCCTAATTTTATTTCGCCAAACTTATTTATTAAAATATTTCCCGGTTTAACATCTCGGTGTATTATCTTCTTCTTTTGGCACCAACTTAAAGCATTGACCATAGAGATTGCAATAAAGGCTAAAATATCATTCGGAAACTCGTTTCCTCGCTCATGTACAAGTGAATAGAGATCAAGTAATGATAATTGCATTGATTCCATACAAATATATGCATCATAATCAACAACAGAAATACCATAAAATTGTACTATATATGGATTGGGAAAAAGTCGTTTGAACAGTTTGATTTCTCGAAGAAAATTTTCTTTTTCATCTTCAGCATCTTTTGCCTCATCTCCATATCGCCTTGAAGGGATACGAAAAGACTTGACCACAAACTCCAAGTTAGTGGGCTGATGTAAATATCTTGTCACTATATGTCTTGCGGTTGTCTTAATCTGTTCTAAAGTTTCCAGTTGATTCGTATCAAACTCATATTGTCCAATTTCTGGAAAGTTCAATTGATTTAATTGATATGGCTTAATTGCATCCTTCAATTTATCAACAAATTGAGAAATTGATTCAGTTGAATCGAATATATCCATATGATCAAGTGCTTATTTAACCTAAAATTTTTATTAGTACCGGGAGATCGTTGTAGGACAGTTGGTCGACTCGGACACTTGGCCGACCGGACAGGGGCCTTAGGCTTAGGCCTTAGGTTTAGGCCTAGGCTTAGGTCTTAGTCATAATACTATGCCTATTATTAATAAAAACGATTTCAAAACTAGGTACGTAATAGGTGATTCATATATTAAAAATTGGGATATCAATAAGCTAGTCACGAGAGAAAGGAAAACTATATATAAATAATCAATAATGCGAGTGATAAATTTTTGTGTACGTATTGACATTCTTATCAAATATTTATTTCGAAATATCATTTTGACCCATAAGTTCATTGGTCGATATACTATGTGAATCTTTTTAACTCGAATTTTGGAGCTTACAAGGAAGGAGTCACAACTTGGTTTCTTAGATTTTGATGAAACATAGCTCAAATTGAAGGTAATAATGAGTGCATAAATGCATATTAGAAATTTTTTCCGACGCGCCTAAAACATTTAATAAAATTAGAAAATAAAAAGTTAAAACGGATTCGTGGTGTAGTGGTTAGCATTATAGACTTGCGGTTTGACCATGCAGGTTCGAATCCTGGCATTGTTATTTATATAAATACAGAATTTTTGATGAATTTTGAATAATTTTTCAATTTTTAACGAATTTTTTTTACCCCCCCCCCTGGGGGGGGGGGGGGGTAAAAATCATGGCCACTCCTCCGAAAAAATTCTGAAACATGNAATCGACGGTTTTCTCATAAAAATCCGAAAATGTTTGATTTTCACTTCAATACACCCACCCCATTCCCTGAATCAGGGTCAAGGAAGCGTTTTCACGCTTCGGGAATGCGCGGAATCGATTTCTCGCATAAAATAACCCCCAGAAATAAGATTTTGAGGGAGAAATTTCAATTTTTCGATTTTCGCTTCAATACACACATCTATTTCCCTGAATCAGGGTCAAGGAAGCATTTTCACGCTTCGGGAATCGATTTTCGCAAGATTTTAGGCCTATATAGGCTGTTTTGGCAAAAAATTTTTCGACCGAGAATGACCTATTATCTGCACCCCCCCCCTTTAACAAGTTATTAGTATAAATATGAGTTTAGGAAAACGTAGTTGTGAAGTTTTATAAGGAGCTAAGCTAAAATACAGGGTCAAAGAAGGTTCCAAGGAAGTCCATGCCAATAAAAAAAGTAAGACTCAGCACATCAGGTGATCTAAATTTCGTCATCGTCAACTTTAAATCCCGTCATTATTATGTCGAAATCATATGAATCATATCAAAAGATCATCCTATAAATGTTGAGATATGAGTGGAGTCATACCTGTGATATATGTTCGGGGGGGGGGAGATTTAACACACCCAAAAAGGGTATAAAAGGGGTCACCCAAACCCAAAGTTATCAGTCCTGGCCAGGATAAACTTCCATAAAACTCTAAGGCTGGCCGCAAGTTGTCGTACTTTTTGTCGGACATCGTCACGACAGAAAGGTACAACGGTACGACACCATAGTACGACGACAACTTGCGGCCGGCCTAATAAGTTCGATCAAGAAAGGGAAACGAAGCTCAGCTCCTTAAGGCTAGTTTTAACCCTCTAAACACCGCTGGGGGTCTGTGAAAAACGTAAAAAATAAAGCTTTACAACGACACCAAAACCATTGGATATGGATTTAGCTGGCCGGAGAGGCCAGAGCTCATTTGAAGTTTGACCTAAAGTTCAAAAGGCCGACCTGCCGTACAGGGGTACCAAAAAGTCGGATTCAAAAACGGACTTCAGATTCGTGTTCAGCGACCCCGAAAACCTAGGGTATATCACGGTTTCAAAAATTGATTCGAATTTTTGTTACTATTGCCACCCCAGGTTCGAGATTTCGAGACATTGTCTCTTAAATTTCGGGGGATCAAAATTTCTGTTGTTTGGTGGACATGTGATGGATGTTTTTTTAAGTTGATAGTCAAAAAATGAGGTAAAAACAAAATGACGCATCCAGGAATCGAACCCTCGACCTTCTGGCTGCTAATCTAACGCGCTAACCACTACACTATGTGGTCGATTTTCTTCACCTTACCACTACACCATGTGGTGATAGTGTAGTGGTTAGCGCGTTAGACTAGCAGCCAGAAGGTCGAGGGTTTGATTCCCGGGTGCATCATTTTGTTTTTGCCTCATTTTTTGACTATCAACTTCAAAGTCAAATATCTCGCCACTGTTAAATAATTTTTATATACGGTTTTTTGCATGTGTTAGAGGGACTAAAGCTCTGTATTTTCATACAAAAATTAAATTTCTAACATTTTGTTAAGGTGAAGAAAATCTACTTTGAAAACTTCAATGTAATTTTTGACAATGTTAGGATCAACGGATCTCGACAATTTTTATCGACACTTATTCGGCCATTGTTCAGCTACAATTTAAAAAAGACTGCATAAAAATTCGTTAGAGGGGTGCGAGAACGACTAAAAGCATTGATATTGCATACCAAAATGAACGCTCTGTACATAATTTTTCGATCACATATTCTAGGCACTTCTGTTACGCATTTGCATAAACTTTGACATTATGTGAATCGTTTCTTCTCTCTTCAAAAAAGCCACTTTCGATTTTCTTACCAACTAATTTCGGTGAATCGTTTGATCCTGCATTCCATGAATAAATGAATAAAACGACTCCTACATTATCTTGTATTGATAAAAATCGTTCTATGTCCTCGCTCTTCGAAAAAACTACTTTCGATTTTCTTATCAACTAATTTCGGTAAATCGAATGATCCTGCATTCCATGAATAAAATAACTCCTACTTTTATATTTTGTGATGACGCTACTAGTTTGTAAAAAGAATGATAAACAAAATATTTTAACCCCCGAAGGACCGATTGGCACAAAAGGCGTAAAATACTATTTTCAACTGTGCTAAACATGAATCCGCAAAAAAATTTTTATAAAAAAAATTTCCACGGGGTCCAAAAATGGGTTCGAAAGTGACCATATGCAAATTTCGAAATTTTTTTGGTTTGGGGAAGACTAGTAACCCTAGTCTAGGGATGTTACGTGCCAAAATAAAAAAAGTGGCAAACACCATGACAAAAGCATTTTTTGGTTGAAAATAGAAATTTTTGCTCAAAATTTGAATTTTTGCTCGAAATTGAAATTTGCTCAAAAATCTGTTTTTGATCAAAAATCGAAATTTGTTGCCCCAAATTTGAATTTTTTTTTCTCACAATTTATTGAAATTACCGGTCCTAATGAATTTGACCTTTTCTTTAAAAAACGTTCAACAACGGGGCAAAAATCCAAAAACGTGGCAGCGTGACAAAAAGTTCAAAAACGTGGCAAATGCGACGTTTTCGTGGCAATGTAATATCCCTACCCTAGTCTCCCATATTTACGACACTGTATAGACCAAACCCATTAGAATTGTCTTGAATATAAAATATAAAAATTTTTTATCACTAGGCACTTCTCTTACGCATTTGCATATACTTTGACATTTTTTTGTCTTGTGTTGATAATAATCGTTCTTTGTTTTCGCTCTTCGAAAAAATTCCTCTCGATTTTCTTATCAACTAAAACCTGAATTTTTGATTAAATAGCATAAAGTACGATTAAATAGTATCCGATCTTTGATCAATTAAATGATAACGACAAAAAATGAAATCACTTTTCTTGAAAGGATTATATTCGATCAGTATAAAAAGATGCTTAATATTGTTCTTTATACAGAAGCTTATAAATGATGCTATTGCTATTGGCTGGGTTGGTTTTGGTGGCCAATGCTGCGGTTATCCATAGGGATCAAGGCAAGTTGTTTGACAGCTAGTATTCGAATCAATTTTTTAGCTATAAAAGCTCCAACAGATAATCCACCATGTTCTCAAAACACGTCCAATGCTTATTTGGATATCATCTTAGTGATCGATACAAGCGCAAATATGGGAAATGCTAATCTTAAAAAAGTAGGATAAAGTTTGACATACGCTGAAATACATCACCAACAAATATGATCAGTGTATGACCAAGAAAGTCCTTACACCCCCATGAAAGAGATTTTCCAACTCCAGACTGATTATATTTTTCTAGATCTCCACTATATCCTCACTAGTTTTATCCAAATTTAACATCGTCAGTCAGCTTGACCCTAACAACCAATATAAAAACACCAGGGTCGGAATCGTGACCTATGATACCCGAGCTAGTATCTTAGCCAATTTAAATGCCAGCAGTGTTAATGACGTTTCAAGAATCTTGAATGGTCTTACAGCATCGAATACCACAGTATCAAATATGTACGAGTAAGTANAGTATCTTAGCCAATTTAAATGCCAGCAGTGTTAATGACGTTTCAAGAATCTTGAATGGTCTTACAGCATCGAATACCACAGTATCAAATATGTACGAGTAAGTAGTTTATCAAAAGCTAGCGCTATGGCCCAGAGTTTAGAATCCGAAATTTAGAAAAAGCGCGATTTTTTAATGGAGGCTTAGCCTGAATTTTAGCCTGAGGTTTAGCCTTAGGCTTAGCCTGAATTTTAGCCTAAGGCTTAGCCTTAAGCTTAGCCTTAGGCTTAGGCTTAGACTTAGGCCTAGCCTTAGGCTTAGCCTGAGACTTAGCCTTAGGCTAGTCTAAGGCTAAGCCTATGGAAAGCCTCAGGCTAATCCTACATTAAAAAAATTTGCACTTTTTCTAAATTTTGTTTTTCTAAATTTCAGATTCTAAATTTTGGGTTAGAATCAAAACTAGATGACTATACACATCATTTAGCGCATATAACCAAGTGCTTTTCATGTTAACAGGATGTTTCTTCGAAAATAATACGTGCGTATCACCTCTTTACACAAGACCAGTGGCTTTGGTTTCATTTGCAGCCTCGGTGAAGTAAAAAATTATTAAAATTTGGTTACGAAAATAATATTTTAGTTATCCCACTTTTACCTTTGATAAACTGAATGATCTTATTGAAGAAGTCAATTTTGAAACCCAAGGAACTTTGATCACAGTGAATTTTAACCCATCCGACAAAAATTTGACGGACTTTTTGGCATATGCTACTTTTAATGATTGGGTCAATGCTACTATGTATAATTATGTTAGTACCCGTGCTAGTTTGACTAGAGATCTTGAATGGGCTTTGACTCAAGGTAAAATTTTTTGTAGATTTCTGCAAAATGCAGATTGCACGAGGGGGGGGGGTACACAGGGTACAGGTACCCCCCTTTACTGGCCGAAGGCCCGAAAAAACATTAGGGTCCCCCCTTATGATTTTTTTAGAAAAGGCTTGGTACCTCCTCCCCCCAAAAAATTTCTGGTTACATCACTGAGTTTGTTTAAGTACAAGAAATGCGAGAATTGAGTAATTGTTTTCAATTTTTTAGCCAATTGCTATTGCCAAGCTGACGGAGATCTTGTCATTTATTATGATACTACAAATAACAGATTCACAAAAACATCAGAATGTATTTTTGTTGGGCAATATTCTGGGTCCTTGGATGAACCTAATGATGTGATCGATATGTGCAAAGACAATGACACTTTCTATGAATACACTATTCCTGGATTCATTTTGTCCAAGGATAAGGCGAAATTTATCGACTGTAAGTTTCAAATCTAATCATTCAATCTAAATGTAAAGCGTTATTTATAGTTCTATCGTGTCGCGACACGATAATGCATCTATGTGTCGTACCACATGTCGTACTACACGTACGACATGCCGTACGACAGCGTTTACAGTCATGTGCAAACGCAGTCTGCGCAGTTGGCGACTGCGTTCCTAAACGCAGTTTCAAAACTGCGCAGTTTGAAACTGCGCTTTTGGACGCTGTTTGAAACGGCGCAGTTTCAAACTGCGCTTTTTTTAGCGCAATTTCAAACAGCGCAGTCAAAAATTCAAAATTTTTGCAAATTTCAAAAATGTCTCCAAATCCACTAATTTTTTGTACTCGGGTATTTTCGGCTATGGGGAACACGATGGCGATATTATTTCTTAACAAAAAATTTTATAAAAATTAAAAAATTAGGGGGTTACCCCTAAAAATTGAAAAATATGTGAATTTAAAAAATGTCTCTAAACCCGATAATTTTTTGTACTCGGGGGTTTTCGGCTATGGGGAACATGATATCGGATTTGGAGACATTTTTTAAATTCACATATTTTTCAATTTTTAGGGGTAACCCCCTAATTTTTTAATTTTTACAAAAATTTTTGTCAAAAAATAATATCGCCATCGTGTTCCCCATAGCCGAAAACCCCCGAGTACAAAAAATTAGTGGATTTGGAGACATTTTGAAAATTCATTTTTTAAGGGGTAGCCCCCTAATTTTTTAATTTTACAAAATTTTTGTTAAGAAATAATATTGCCATCGTGTTCCTCATAGCCGAAAATACCCGAGTACAAAAATTTATCGGGTTTGGAGACATTTTTTAAATTCGCAAAATTTTGAATTTTTGAAAAAATTTGAATTTTTGACTGCGTAGTTTGAAACTGCGCCGTTTCAAACAGCGTCCAAAAGCGCAGTTTTAAACTGCGCTGTTTGAAACGGCGCAGTTTCAAACTGCGTTATGGACTGCGCAACGCAGTTTGAAATTGACTGTGCAGTTGGTGCACATGACTGAGCGTTTATAGTTCAGTTGTACGGCGCGACACGACAGAAGTATAAATCCTGCCTAACAGTTACCTGCTGATTTAACAAATCGATTTTTCACACTCGATATTATTTAAGCCATGCTTATTCAATTTTTCTGATTTTTTAAAAAATTTTCCACTTTTTAGATAATACTGGAGCCTTTGGCAATATCGAAGAACCTGAATTTTCATATCCATTTTTCACAGGTTTACATAAAAACAAACAAAACGTTTGGTCCTGGTACGATTATGATCTAAACGAGTTTCCGGTGAGTCAAATATCAACACCCAGATAATATGATCAAAATTTAGCTCACCGGCTTCAACGCCTGGGGAACTGGATATCCAATGGGTAACGCTAGCTGTGCTTATGCTGATTTTGATTATAATCTAAATCAAAATGCAGCAGTCTGGAAAAACACTGGGTGTGACAATTCTGATTTGATTGATCAAATTCTCTGTCAAGCTAAGGCGTGTGATGCTTCTTATTCGACCTGTTGTGGATCGTGTCAGAATCAAAATTTCAGTGAAAAACAAAAACAGAGTATTCTTAAGAAAAGAGAAACAAGGAAATCTGCAATGAAGAAAAGACGCTTGAATAGAAAGAAACATTTTGTTTAGAAATTTGTGATGATTGAAGAAAATAATAAAATTTAATTTTCATAAAAAATTTGAAATTTTAAAGGAAATTTTGCAATTCAAGCTATTAAGAGACGATGTCTCGAAAACTCGAATCGACGAAGGGCGCAGTAAAAAAGTATATGCAAATGTTGGTTACTCCTCAGGTTTCTCTCGAAAACGGTACCATGTGCCAAAATTCGCATATCTCAAAGTGGATAAATCCGTCAACCATCTTTCAATTTAATGAAGTACACGTTCTTTTTTGTATGAACGTATACATGTACTTCGTGCACCGAATTTTATGGTACTGTTTTCGAGAGAAACCTAAGGAGTAACCTATATTTGCCTTGTTAGAACCCGACTTAGACCGTCACAATGACACCTTGCTCAAGATGTCATTGTGACGGCCTGAAACTGTAGTTTCTCGCAATATAAACAGAACCGTATGCACTAGTGAAAAATTTTTTAGAAAAACCTCAAAAAGTGAATTTTTGGCCTATAATTTTTACCTATTATATAGAAGGAAATTACATATCTCCGGCTCTATTGAGTTTCATGGCATTAGAGACCCCAAAAATGGGGGTTGGTTTCAAAGAAAACGGAAACACTATTTTACTGTTCATTTTCTTTGTGCCTTTCCTCTATTCGAGTCTTCGAGACATTGTCTTATAAAATTCAAGACCGAAACAGTGATTTTCTCCTTTGCTCAAAGACTTTTGCCCGCTATTGTAGGTAGAGTTGCATAAATGCCACTTTTTTGTAATTTTTGAATTTTTATGAATATTAAAAAAATAATCACATCAAGAACTGAAACAAGATATCCTCGATTTAATTTTAATAAGTTATTATCAACGCGGAATTTACATAAAAATAGATCACTTAAATGCCACTTAAAGTCACCTAAATGCCACCTTTTTGCAAATTTTTTGCCACCTTTCTTAAAAAACCATTATGCAACTCTACTTTTAATTGTAGATAAATTTGATGTTTGAATCTTCCACAAAACTTGTAATCTCTGAGCCTTCGGTTGTTTTACGTAAAGTACTTTGTCAAGTAGTTATTAAATATTAATAACTTTACCTAGATATCCCAAGAATAACAAACTTGGTTTTTTTTATCAAACGACTTGGCTAATTTTAATAAATAACTAGGCTTCTCGATCATTTCTTTATTGTAGGCTAGAGTCCATTTATGTAGAATATCATAATATAAGAAGGAAGCTTTAAAGTGCTTATATCTTGAGTTTTACACAAAGAAAATGAATAAAACCTCGTCATATGATTATGAAGATTTTGATGCGACACATTTTTTAACTATAACAGAATACAGAATTGTTGGGAGTGTAATTTTCACTTATGTAATGGGTTCGATGATTTTGCATTTGCCTGTTATGTGGGTAAGTATTCATACTTTGGCCAAAAAGTTTAGTTAGAAATTGCTTTTTAAAGGACCAGGCCACTCAGTTACAATCATATGAAAAAATGATATATTCGGAAGGATCATGAAAAATTGAGCATTTTTTGTTTTTACGGCATATTTTGAATCGTTTTCCCCATCGAGATAAATGCATTTGAAAATATGAATTCGTGTACTTGTTTTCGTTGTAATACACAAACTTTTTTGAATTTCTTGCGGAAAAATCGTGAAAAAATAGCATGAATCGACAGAGAATTTTGTGCTGAACAACTTTGCTAATTGAAGATTTCGTAAAAAATTATTTTTTCCAATCAAAAATTCAAACTAGGTTTAATTTTTGTATATTGAAACGAAAACCCTGCATGAATTTAAACTCATTTTGCATTTTTGATCAGAGAAAATAATTTTTTACGCAAACTTAAATTAGCGAAGTTGTTCAGTATAAAATTCTCTGTTGATTGATGCTATTTTTTCATAATTTTAAAGAAAAAAATTCAAAAAAGTTTGAGTATTACCACGAAGAGCTTGTAACAAATTCAAAATTTCAAACGCAATTATCTCGAAAACTACAACGATTCAGAAGATGCCGTAAAAACAAAAAATGTTCAATTTTTCATGATCTTTCGGAATATATCATTTTTTCATCTGATTGTAACTGGCTGGACTTGTCCTTTACACTTGGCTGGACTTCTTGCATTCCTTTATTTCTGGATTTAATGATTTCAGAATTATTACTATTATTTTTTTTACAACTTTAGATTTTCATTACAAGAAAAAAATTTTATGAAAATCCCGCTTTTATTCTAATGTTTCATCTTGCTATAGGCGATTTATTTGTTGTATTAGACTGGTCATTTGCTTGCTTCATGATGTTTTTACCACTAAAATTTACTCCTCATGCATCAAACTTTGGATGGGTAAATTTCGTCCTCTTGTTCTCATATATTTATTTAGATCATCTCGATCATCGATGACTGTAGCTTTATACCTCCAAATCTATTCATTTTAGCTTTGGCTGTAGATCGGTTTGTTATATGGACTAATTTTATTATTTTGAATAAAAAACAAGAAAAGATTCTATGCTATGTAATTGCTAAAATATTCTTTTAAAAAAAGTAATACATTTTAGCTTATGATTGTTACAGTTTATGCCATTTATACGGTTTTTGCGGTACTTATTGCTTTAGATTTTAAGCCTTTTCCAGGTAGAATCACTAAAAATGACAGGGTAACCTTCAAATTTAGGCCCAGCTAACATTGATGAATCCATTTTCGACTTATCAGTTCGTGACGGTATCGA
>OZJO01018919.1:0-40234 GCA_900406225.1 Acrobeloides nanus | reverse complement strand
TCCTATCCTTGCCTACATCACATCTAAGTGTATAGTGTTTCTGGAAAAATGAAAGGCAAAAATACTATGACCTTTTTTAATTGAAGTTTTTTCCTTTTCATCACGATAAGGAATTTCCAATAATAATCACTCGAAAATTACATGAATTCGCCAAACTAGACTCATTATTTAGGCAAAATAAAAAATTTAAACCACTATGATTATTTTTACCTCGAAAATTTTCTATTACGCATCTTCTGTCCATTTTTTATGTTAAACAAATGAAATTCATAAGGCATATTTTATTTTTCTTATTTATTCTTTGCTCTATAATAATTTGCTCGTCTGTAACTCAAACAACAGATGTTGAGGATGATTTGGAGTATGGCTCGATGGGACACCCTCTTTTTAAACGCGATAGCTCTGGGATTAAGTTGCCAGTTAGCAAATTGATAAGGAAATATTTCTCTCAATTTGTACATGGGGTTAATAAACAAAAATTAAAAGCTGAAATTTTACATGTTATCAAGGGTATGTGATATTTTGAGTGATATCAGGTAACTTAACAACTTTGGATACTTGATAACCCGTTTTGACCACCCTGAACACTTGTCAATTCATTTGGCAACCTATTGTACTTCAACCCTCTCTCGGTTGTAGCAACCCTGGTCAATTCACCACTTGAACAGCTGGCAGCCACCCCCCCCCGACGTTCTCCACAAAAGCCACATCAATATAAGTGTCTTCGGATCAGACCTTCCATAGGCCCGAGCTGGACTTATCACTTTTTGGCGGCCCGCAGCAGGCCAGGCGGGACGGAACTAAGACAGATCTGGCATAGCCCGACAAAAATTGAACTACCTGAGTGAAGGACAGGCCTGTGTCCGGATTGTCCTCAGCCTTGTACAACTTTACACATTACTAACCGGATACTTTATCACTTAAGTACTTGCCCACATGAGGCACTACATCAAGCGGACATTCCTCTCCCTCCCCAGATTTATTCTGATTTATACGAATTTTTAGCCATGGCTGAACCCAATATGATTGGCGAGTGGTATAAAGTATGTTAAAAGACGATATCTTAAAAGTTCGAACCTAAGTGGCTTTGGTGTTAAACGGTTCGAGGGTCATCCCAGTTGAATTTATTTAATGAGATTAACACATGGGAAAATTTTTAAAAGTCATTTCTAGTCAATCCGTGTTCCCGCAAAAATTCAAAACCTTGTCTGAAGCTAAAAATCCGATGTTACGTTGATTTTTTGAATTTCCTAACCTGTCTAAAACATCCTAGATAATTTTTTTCGGCCAAAATTTCTATCTGATCGATGTATTCTGTTATGTAGAACATTTCTAGCGTCGTTTCGAAAAAATCCGAGAAACTTCGATTTTTGAGCCATTTACACGGTGCAAATCAAAGACAAACAAGGATAAAACCCACACCAAGAAGGGTATGGCTCGGCCCTGAGACCTAGCCCCTGCCCCCAGGCTACTGGCTCGGTATCTTATTTGATGCCTGTGCGGGGCTATTCCTCCAGTCCTTCAGCTGATAGGGAGATATATCCCATTGTCCCCCATAACGTATTTCTACAAAATGTATAATTTTTGTATTCGGGGATTTTCGATATTGAAAACACGATTTTAAAAGTTTTTTCAATTTGTACATAACCACTTTTAGATCCCTCAACAAGATCGAACATGCCTCGAAAATTTCATTTTCTCACAATTTCAAAATTTTCTCAGACGCGATGAGATTTCATGTGTTTTTGGTGGAAACGGTGTTGACTGTGTTTTTAACCCAAACATTCTACAACCCCAGTTTCCTTGTAGTAAAACAGCTTTTGATAGTGTTGTTCAACTGGGCTACAAAGCTATACAATCGAATCAAGTTTTTATTCGGTTGCCTTGGCCGATGCAAAGAGAATTTTTGCAGGTACAAAGTTTTTTGTATATTTCTTAGATTAACAAGTGCTGTTACTCCATTCCACCTCCATTGCATATTTTGGGGCATCAGCATGTTGGGGGGAGGGGATCAGTACAAACTTGTGTTATTTCATCTCCATCTGATTGGTAGCCCTGGGGCTTATCTCCATCTCTTGGTTTTGAAAACCCGAGTTTTGGGCAAACCCAGGTTTCAAAAAAATCTTCAAAACCCGGATATGCGCCATCAATAATTCGGGTGGGCATTACCAGAGATGGGGGCAGCACAAGTACCGAACTTTTCCGATTATATTTTAGCTGTATAGCAATCTGTTGGTACAGTACAAGTATTATACTCCACAGCGCACTTTTACAATTATGGCAAATTTTGTAGACCGATGTCAACAGTTTTTACAACAATATAGGCATCAATTAGCACAGCAATTTCGCATATTCAAGCCCATATTGACAGGTAATAGATAAGGCTGATACCCAAAAACGCTAAAAAAAATTCGTATTCTTTGGATCAAGGTCATGCAGGAAATCGATTCCCTCCCTAGAAGACCTCTAGACAGTCTGTTTTCGAATTTTAGTTCATTTTCACTTCAATACATCCACTTACTCCCTGAATCAGGGTCAGAGTGCGTTCAGCAATACATTCTTTCGATTTTTCGAATAGAAAAGCACACTATGGGTCAATTTCCACAATGCTCTGATATAAAAAAATGAATTTATGAAACAACCCAATGTATGCAACTTTTAGGCTCGTTACAAAATTCTTTGTTGATAATTTTACAAGATTTGGCAAACATTTTGAGAACTTTGAATTCTGGACGAATCCATGTACCCAATCGTACCATAATTGCTGCTAATCAAATTTTGCCCTTTGTACGAAGTCTTAAACAAAAGTTTTCTTCTGCCTATGAGCTCATGCCGGAACATTTTTTTCCGTCTTATTTAGAATATGCTTTAAATAATGATATTGACCGATTGTTGAACAAATTTTATAGCATTACCTAATAAACATTCACCATTTTTAAGAATTTACATTGAGGGGGGAGAGAGTTTTGGAAAAATTTTCATTTTTTCTCCCCAGAAGTTTAAAATTTTTCAGGTTTGGGGGAGAAAGCAGTGGCGTAGCCAGTCAATTTTCAAAACCATCGCAACTCTATAGTTTGATTACGCCCTTGGAAGGAAAGTTCCCTTGGTCACTCCACCATAGTTACGGTGCTGAGGATCGAGGCCTTCCGGCCATAGGATCATGAGTGCAAGGTCTCGAAAAAACAGGTGTGCAAGTTAGTTGGTCCCTACGCATTTAAGCGGTTACATTATCTTTTTCCAAATTCACTTCGATTATTAAAAGCATTCTAATAAATCGACCTGAATACAATCAATACATCTACTACTATCGAAGAAGAGACGTTTTCGAAGATGTCTTTATAGTTTTTATTCTTTGTTCATTTCATATGCATTAGATAACAGTGGCACGATAATTTCTTCAGTTTATCTATTTTTTGTCTATTGTCGGCGATTCGACCAGGACAAGAACCAACTCAAGGTCCTAAAAACACTCGGCTTATCACTTATTGACTATATCAACCCCATGGTTATAAAAATTTTTCCTTCTGTTCGTCTGGGTTTTTTCATATAACATTTTATAACTTTTGTATAGTTTTTGTTGCGAAAAAATTTTTATTGCTAGACATGCATTTTACCTCCCACCCCAAGCCAAATTTAGAGGTTCTTGAGAAATCTGTGTGCACGAAAAAGTTTTATAAACTTTACCCCTGCCCCTCCTCCACCCACGATCACTACCAAACAAGTTTATGGATATCTCAAAAATTCAATATATTAGAGGGCGGAAAAAATTTATGCACTTTGCCCCCTCCCTATTCTTAACCTCCAGCCCACCCCATCCACACAATCTCCAGCTCACCCCCGCGAATCTGGACAAGTATCTCAAATACCCCAACTACACTTTCATTTAGAAGTTAAGGAGGGGTAAAATGACAATCACGAAAAATTTTAGCCCAGAAATGGCTTCATCCTGGTACTCCCCGAAACAAGCTCTATGGATTGCCATAGGTTTTGCAGTTTTGGATATTCTTGTAAATATTTTGGGCCTAGCTTGGGATGGCAACTATTTTACGCCTGATAATATTGTCCACTGGTTTGATTTCAAAAATTATGATTTTCGAATTAATCCAGTGGATTTTTTGGTAATATTTGAATAAAGTTTGATAAATGAAGGAATATAAAGGTTGTTTTTCGGAAATGCTGAGTTGCGGATTTTTGAAAATTCAAATTTTCGTTTCAATATTCAAACTATATTGCAGTTCAGGCAGTTTTTTTGAAAGTTTTCATTAAATTTTATCATCAACTTCAAAACTTATAGGCTCTGTTCTGCATTTGCCAAATCCGGTGATCTTGGTCTTAAAAAATTCTTCATTAACCATTTTGATGAAATAGAACGATTTTCTTGATAAACTTTCAAAAAAGCCCCTAAAAATGGTATCGAAAATGTTGTGAATTTTGTCGCCTTTTCGATACCATTTTTAGGGGCTTTTTTGAACGTTTATCGAGAAAATCGTTCTATTTCATCATATGATTAATGACGAATTTTTTAAGACCAAGATCACCGGATTTGGTAATTGCAGCACGGAGCTTATAGGTTTTGAAGTTGATGATAAAATTTAATGAAAACTTTCACAAAAATTGCCTGAACTGAAATATAGTTTGAATTTTGAAACGAAAATCGATTGAATTTTCAAAAATCCGCAACTCAGCATTTCCGAATAAACAACCTTTATATCCTAAGCCTCCTCACTTCCAACATTTTTCTTATACAAAAATTATCCATTAATTTTTTGATAAGTCAAAAAAGTTACTCAATTCAAAAAAATTTTTATTTCTTCTTTAAAAAATTTTTTAGGGTGCCGCTGCCCTCCGAGTTTGTATCCTCATAGGTGGCGCCGTTGGTGTCTATTCGAACCCTAGAGGTGGCCCTGAAGCTTGTGGAAAATTCAGTAATCTCACATTCGCCATCATTCTTTTAATCGTCGCTTTTTCTCCAACAAAGCTTTTGGCATTTTATGAAAAAGAGGACACCAAATTGGTAATTGGGGATTGGATTTTAATGGTTTGGTGTGTCTTGGCTTCAAAAAAACAAGTTCATCCCTAGAAAATTTTCTCAAGAATTTTTATTTTTTAAATCCGATATACCCATCTCCACAAACGAAAAGTTAGGGAAGCATCCAGAAGACCAGCTGGGCATCAAAGATTGTATGACAGTGATGAAGATGAGTATTTTACCGAGCTACGGAGGGTATAAATTTAAATTTTGTGATAGAAAATGAATTTTGTGGACATCAAAATTGTGTTCTAAGACCTATAAATCCACTAAACGAGTACTATCGTGTATATAAAATTCAAATAATCAAGAACGTCTGTATATTGACACGAAAATTTAAAAATTCAAAAAGTTTATATATGAGTGATGATACTCGTTTAGAGCTTTTTGGGGTCGAAGAACAAGAATTTGAGGTCTATTTTAAGAATTAGGGCTTCCTGAATTTTTAGTAAAAAATGAATTTTGACAGGGTCGCCGTATTTTTAAATTTCGACTACAAATTCGTGTTCCTCGACACAAAAAAACTCTGAACGAGTACCATCATGTAAAATTTTGAAATTCCAAATTTGGTACTCGTTTAGAGCTTTTTGGGAGTGAGTAATACGAGTTTGGGGTCAATTTTTAAAAATTCTCGAATCTTCAAAAATTGAGATTTTTAGAAAGAAGAGGAAGAAGAAGCTCTCAAAAGAGAGACTTTTTCTATGCTACTAAGACTTTTCCGTTATATGGCACAAGAATGGATGTTTTACTCTATTGCCTTTACATGGTTGTTCTTGTATTCTCTTGGTAAGAAGAAAAAAGCCTCAATTCCACTTAACACAAGTGTCCAGCCCCCAACCATAGGTGGATAGGGAGGAGGTCCATATATGGATCTCCGCGCATTTGGAGGTCTGACCCCAACCCTAACAAATGTTTTGAGGGTCACGGCAGATTCGAACAGATTCTCGTAACAGATGCTACGATTTATATGGATTTTCGTACGGATTCATACTGAGCTGTCGCAATTGGAAAACGCGGTTACGATAATCCGTATGAGTCTTAACCGGTTACGACTCATACGAATTGTCGTGCCCGCTATTCGTATGAGTCGTAACCGGAGAATCCGTATGAGTCATAATAACAAAAAACCTTTGCAACTCATACGGATTGGTATCCGTGGAGATCCTGAAAAGATACTCCACCTCACATTTTTTGAAAAATTAACCCCCCCCCATCCTTTCTATGACCCAAACCCCTCCAGATTCACCTTAAAAGTGCTTCCCCATACATCCATCAAATCAAAAAATAACCCCCTATACAATTTTTTAGCTCGAGTATTCACCCCCTACTATACTGGAGTTGTCGTAGAAACGGTCTTCGGTGCTGATGCTTCCTATGAAGCTTTACATAGATCTGTTTTAATAATGGCTTTATTATCCCTGGCAGGGTAAGTATATATTGAAACGAAAACTTGATGCCCATAAATTTAAACTTTAGAGCAGTTTTTGGTGGTTTTCGAGGCGGATTTTTCACTTACTCACAAGCTAGGGTGGATAGGAGAATTCGAAGTGATTTGTTTAACTCATTGGTGAGGCAAGAAATTGGATTTTTTGATGCTAACAAGACCGGTAGGGGTATACTCTTGTCTCAGAGGACATTCTTTTTTAGGTGAAATCTGCTCCCGACTCAATGCGGATTGTCAAACTATGTCAAATACATTATCTCTCTATATGAATGTCCTGACAAGAAACACGGTTATGCTATTCGGTTCATTGATTTTCATGTTTTCGCTTTCGTGGAAACTTTCTATGGTCACTTTTATTGCTGTTCCTATAATATTTTTGGTTTCGAAAGTTTATGGGGTCTATTATGATGTAAGTTACCCCAGTCCCCAGAAAAACAAACTTTTAAAGGGTTAATGCATTTTTATAAATAGACCTTAAATTCGTGTTCGTCGACCCCAAAAAGCTCTAAACGAGTACCATCATGCATATATTTTAAATTTTCAAATTTTCGTGTTAATACTCCTATTTTACCCTGATTTTCAATTAATCCCCCTAATTTAAGATTTTAGAAACTAGCTGAAGATATTCAAGCTTCTATAGCTAAAGCAAATGATGTAGCCGAAGAGGTGCTCAGTGCTATACGCACAGTGAAAAGTTTTGCCGCAGAAAAATTTGAGGCCATCCGATTTTTGGGCTTCTTGGACCATACTTTATCTATTGGGGCAAAGAAAGCTGTGGCTCATATAGGGTTTTTATGGACTACTGAGGTAGAGAAATATGCAAATTTTGAGGATAACAGGATAAAATTTAATAAATTTAGTTCTTGCAAATGGGGATTTTGACGGTGGTTTTGTTTTATGGAGGACATTTAGTTATACAAAAACAGGTATAGAGCATTTTTCTACAAGAGAAAAAATTTTCATCTATGGTGAAGTGGCAAATGTCTCATTTTACACTCAAATGATCGAGGGATCGACCCGCTATGGAGGGGGATTTTTTGATAAATTCCAAAAAAGTTGTCAAAGGAGACCCCCATTGGTCGTAGAATCTTTGCCTTTTTTCTCGAAACAATATCCACAAAGCCATACGATCGAGTTTTTGATTCCTATTTTAGATCACTTCTGGCCTGCTCGTCTCCTTCTTACTCTACCAATTCCAACTTGGAGAAAACCTTCGAGTAAGTTAACGCTATTCCATCCACCTACCTTATATACCCATTTATAGGAACTTGGAGAAGTCTGGAACGGTCTTATGCAAGCCGTTGGCGCCTCCCGAAAAGTCTTCGAACTAATTGACCGTGAACCCGTGGTCAAAAATGACGGCAGAATAGCTCTGGATGGCCGAAATGCCAAGCTCGAAGGTCGCATCGAATTCCGAAATGTCAAATTTAGCTACCCCACTAGGCCAGATATACCCATTATGCAGGTATATATAGACCTTACCAGTAGCGGATCCAGGATTTTGTTTGGGGGGGGGGGAACAACTAGGTAAAAACCTCATTTTTCTATCGAATTTTGGCCAAAAATGCCATTTTTGAAATTTTCGGCTTGTGTAGCATGCCCCCTAGATCCCCACCCATGTATCATACTAACCCATATTTAGGACTTATCTTTCACTGTCAACCCTGGAGAAGTCGTCGCCCTCGTTGGCCCAAGTGGTGGTGGAAAAAGTTCGTGTATCGCTATGATCGAGCATTTTTACGAGCCAAACTATGGTGAAGTTCTATTAGACGGTATCCCTATTAGGGACTATGATCATAAATATCTACATACCAAGGTAAATATGCAAATTTTGTCACAGAAAAAGAATTTTTGAAAAATATGGTCGGCATCGTGTTCCTCACCCCAAAAAAATTTCTAAACAAGTACCATGCCTATATTTTGAATTTTCAAGTTTTCGTGTTAATACATTTTCCTGCTTTTCTAGCTTTTTGAGGGTGCCGAACACGATTTTAAGGCTCAAATGTAAAAATTCTTAAATTTATTTTTCAGATCGCTCTTGTTGGTCAAGAACCTGTTTTATATGCTAGATCTGTGCGGGAAAACATATCTTATGGATATGAACAAATTACTGAAGAAATGATTCATCGCGCAGCAAAAATGGCCAATGCTCATAATTTTATTATGGATACGACAGAGGGTTATGAAACCGATGTTGGAGAAAAGGGTATATCTTAATGTTAAACCTAGTACTTCCCCCTCTCCCACTGATATTAGTCTTATACTCTCACCCCGAGGAGTGCTCTCATCAAGACCCCATAGTCTTGTATTTAGTGCATACCCCCCCCCCTTCCATTTCTATCCTCTAGAGCCTTAATTTTACTATATACCCTCATTTTAGGTAGCCAAATGTCGGGTGGTCAGAAACAACGCATTGCCATCGCTAGGGCTATAGTTAGAGAACCCGTGGTCCTACTCTTGGATGAGGCCACTAGTGCCCTTGACTCGGAATCAGAGCACCTTGTACAAGAAGCTATTCAAAAGAACCTCAATGGAAAGACAGTTATCGTCATAGCACATAGATTAAGTACAGTTGAAAATGCGGACAAGATTATAGTCATCAGTGGAGGACGTGTTCAACAAATGGGAGTACACAAGGAATTGATCAACCAAGAAGGAATCTATAAACAACTCGTTCAACGGCAAATGCTAGGTTGGTTGATTTAGAGTTATTAGCCTAGGATCTCCTGAGTGCTCTGATTCGTCAACATAGCCACGGACTTAGGCAACAGATGTCTCCCTCAGCAGGGGTATCATGGACCAGATCTTAGACCGGGCCTATGAGTTTTTTACGGCCCGACAAAAATGGGCCGTAAAAAACCCATGGGCCCGGTCCACTCTCAATCTATTCTTCATAAAAATACCCCAGGATGATGATGCTTAAACAAAAATCCAAAATAGCTTCCCCATCCATGAATAAGGGAAGCGTGCAGTGTATTGAAATGAAAATTATCGGAATCAGGGTCAAGCAAAATTTTTTCATGCATCGAGAATAAGCGCACTCGATTTCTCGTATAAATTACCCCGGAAAGTTGTTTTTCAGATAAGATTTTGGAAAATTTTGAACATTTTTGGTTAAAAAATGGAAACATTTGGTGATTTTTGGATAAAAATATAAAGGGGGACCATTAAGAAAATTTTTACCTACGATCCAACCATCTAATCCTTCAATTTTAGGCGGTGAAATGGATGAAGTCAAGCCCCAAGATCTCCCTGTAGTCAAAGCAAGATCCCGCAAAATCTCCAAAATCCGCCCCTCCTCTCCCATTGGAAGTATGGCTCAAAGTTTCCTAGGCACCAGTGTTGCTAGCTCACTACTATAAGAATCTTATCATACTCAAATTTTTTATTGTTGGAATTTACGATATTTACAATAAACGATAACAGTTTTATTATTTTGATCAAAACATAAATTTTTCATGAAATGGCAGATCGGAACTTTTCTCTAGCTTTGAGGATAGTCAACGTCCGTAGTAAATCTCTGGCTAGTTTTTGCTTCATTTCTGGGGATAGATGATCTTCAGATGGTTTTTGGAAGTCCCTGAAAATCAAGATTTTGCTTGGGTGTCATCATAGCTGAACAAGGGGGGGGGGGTACTGTATCCCCCCCCCCACTTCGTCTTTTTGCCGAAAATTTTTAATATTTTACCTAGAATTCTTAAGCGACCACTTCGTATTTAGGGACCAGTACCCCCCCCCCTTTTACAGCTATAAGGGAGTCTCCTGCGACCATGTCGTATTTAGGGCGCCAGTACCCCCTCCTTGTACAGCTATGCTTGGGGTAATGAAGGCTTCATCCGTTTCGACCGTCACATTGCGGTTCTTCTAATGCAAAGCCCAAGGAAAGAATAATTCGTACCACATTCGAAATTCGAAAAACCCATATAGAAATTTAGAAAATTTTATNGCGCAAATATCGGGGCTCAAATGTGAAAGTGCAAATGTTAGGTGTGCATATTTGAGGGCGCAAAAGTCCCCCACCCGAAATTAATCCCCCATCACTTTCTGAAACAATCCCTCGAAAATATCTATACCCATTTCCGTCCTCTC
Organism: Acrobeloides nanus; assembly: GCA_900406225.1. Lineage (NCBI taxonomy): Eukaryota > Metazoa > Nematoda > Chromadorea > Rhabditida > Cephalobidae > Acrobeloides > Acrobeloides nanus. The sequence goes on along the minus strand of OZJO01018919.1, from coordinate 29,672 downwards.
GTTTTTGTAAATTCGGCAATGAATCAGAAAAATTAGTGGAGTTAATCTCTTCTCCGCATTGATTATGTGACGTTTTTGAAGTAAAAAAATCCGGTTTCGCCATACAATTGTGTCGAGTTGGAAGATTTTCCTGCATAATTTAGAAAAAATATAATAGACAAAAATAATTTTGAAAGAGTCTAAAATTTGACATAAACATGTCATTTTCATGTAAAAAATGAATCTTGAAAATGGACATACTGAGGAAGTTTAAGTTTGGCTTCCGGATAAACAGATTTTTCTCGAAAATCTGTTTATCCGAAAGCCTAAAATAAAATGTTTCCAAAACAAAAATGATTTTGTAGAAAAATTGAAAAGTGCCTCCAAAATGATGATTTTTGGGCAAAAATCACTCGAGTATTGCCTAAGCACGTAATAAATTTTATCTTCAAAAGTAAACGTCAACTTTTAAAATAAAAAGTCATGTTGCATAGTAACTTCGCAGATCGTAAAAATGTCCAACACTTTTATAAAAGCCGAAAAAAGGGTTGCCATCTCAAAGAGACTATTCAGAACCTTATCAACTACCTTCACACCATTTCTTGGTTGTTGAGCAGACAATAAGATTAGGAATTAAAGAAAAATAAGATATTTATGAGGTGGGCACAATTGAGTTATGAGTTGAATAGTAAATACAAATCGTCTTTGTGCAGAAAAAATCGAGAAAACAAGGAAATTTAACAAACTGTACGATTTTTTGTGAGGACTTTTGTGACAGGCCCAAATTTTGCCATTCATCCATCCATCAAAAATATAAAATTTCGAAAAAAATCGTAAAGGGTACCAAGGTGTTTGTAAAATTTTTTTAAATCACTAAAAAATATAAATTTTTCTTTTTTCTAAAAATTTTATGCAAAAACATAAGGGGGGCAGTGTTGACTCGAGTACTCATATGTCGTGTAGTATAAGAGTACACTACTTGACTGAAATCGAAAGATCAAGTCGAGTACACTTACAAAACTGAGATTTTATGGGTTAGCCTCTGGCTTATTCCCCGAAATAGCGGTGAATAATATCGAAATTTAGGGGTTATAACCTCCCCCCAAAGCAGGGGTTATTCTCTTTGATCATGCTTGGGGGTTAACAACTCTTAACCCCAGTATCATCTTGATAAGTTCACTGATTTTTTGCTCTTTGATAAGTTCGGCAGAAAGTCAGACAACAAAGATATTTTTTTATAAAATTTTTTAAAGGGGTAGTCCAACTTACGGCCGGGTAGGAAATTTTTTTAACAAGTGACCCTTTAGGGGTAATTTTATGCGAGGAATCGATTGCGCGCATCGAAAAATTCTGAAAAATTTACCGGGGTGTTGGGGTTAAAACTTATAACCCCTTATTAAGATTTTGACGCTATTTTTTCTATTTTTTGATCCCCGGAAAAAATTTTCAAAATTTTTCGATGTGCGCAATCGATTCCTCGCATAAAATTACCCCTAAAGGGACACTTGTTAAAAAAATTTTCTACCCGGCCGTAAGTTGGACCTCTTCCTTTAAGAAGAAACAGTCTAATTTTAATTACAAAAACCTTCTAAAATTTTCCGCTGTACTATACTTTTATGGAAAATTTTTCGGCTTTACTGCACGTTCAACGTAATTTTTCCTGCTGTTTTGTACTGTAGTACAGTACAGGGACAACAGTGGTACTGGTCAAGAACTCTAGTTCGCTTGCTCAAACCCATTGTTTTCCCATTCAAATTTCCGCGCGCATTGCCACGAAAACCCCGAAATTTTCGAATCCACAACACTCATGACGTGAATTCAAAAAATCTCTCCTTTGCTTTGCGCTTATCTTGTCGTTCGCTCAATTTTCAATCGAGAAGTAGTGAAGAGAGAAAAGAGTAGAAGAAGGGGAATTTTCCGCACACAGATTTCGCCGCGATTTTGTTGGAGAATGGAAAGAATAAGAGTGAGGGGCCCTTCTTTATTCGTCACGAATTTCGTGAATTGTGCGAGATATAAAAGAGCGATTGAATTTTTTGCTGAGCCTCGGAAGGAAGCAAGTTTTTCAACTTCCATCTCGTTTGCTTTTGAAAACGAGATGGGAACGTAGGAATTTTGAGCATGATGTGTTTTTTTTTTGGTAAATTGAGATGTTTTGAGATGATTTGCTTTGGGATTTTGAGGTTCATTTGCGGTTTAGTGACTTTAGAGTTCAAAGTCGATTTTTAGAAAACTAAACAAATGACTCAAAAAGTAGGTTTCTGTTTGGGGGGGGGGGGGAAGCCCCAAAAATTTGTTTGACCCCCCTTATGTTTTTTTCGAAATTTTTCCAAACTTTGAGCAAAAACATAAGGGGGATCAAGGAATTTTTTCAAAAATTTTCAAATATCACCTTGGTCCCCCATTCTGTTTTTTTCGCTCCTGTCTGCGCGAAATTTTTTTGGTTAAAAACACTTAACTTAAGATGAAAATGCTCAAAAATTTTCGATGAAAATTTCGTTGAAATCTTAGTTTAAAAAACTCAGGAGAAAAATTTTTTGCAAAATGTTTTTTAAGCTGAAGATTCTCAGAAAATAAAAATTTTTATGAAAACAATTTCAAATTTGTGGCTTTTTTATTTGAAAATTTGATGAAATCCTTTAATAAAAAAACCAGCGCCGCAAAAAACAAGCATTTCAATTTTTCTGAGAAATGCTTGTTTTTAAGCTGAAAATGCTCAGAAAATGAAAATTTTAGGTGAAAAAATAGCAGATTTTGGTCTTTTTTATAGAAAAAAGGGTAAATGTGGTCAGTGTTAGTGAAAAATTGTAATGGGGGGACTATTTGTTAATTTTCAAAAAGTTCGGGCAAAAACATATGGGAAAATTTTCCATTTTTTTCAGATTTGAGGGAAGGAAACTTCTCTCCTGCTTTGCTCTACTGGACGAAAAGATGAAAAAAGTTTGTCGTATTCTGATTTGATTAACGTTGGTGTTTTAATTCTGGATTTTTTGTTCAGCTATCAGTTTTGCACAAAAAATAAATTTTTTGGCAAAGATTGACGAGTTGACACATTTTTTACACTTGTCGTAAAAATTCAAAACCTTTGCGTGGAATTTCTATTTCTATACAATTATTTTTGCGATTTTAACTGTAAACAGTGGCGTAATTTCAGGCGAACGTTACTGAGGGTTCGAGCTAACCAACGCTAATTGTTGAAATCAACGCAATATAACGATAAAACTGACGGGAATTTTTGACGCCGGAAATATTTTTCTGAAGTTTGAAACGCATCCGACGATTTTATTATCGCTTGGTTTTATTTGCGAATTTCGGACCAACTGTATAAAGGCGAAATACCGACACTAATCATTGGAAATCGCAAAATGCGTTCACATGTGTAGAGACCGTAACGGGTCTTAGGGGACTCGTCCACTGGTCGTTTTTGAGGTTTTCCAGGATCCTATATTGATATCTGGAAAATAAAAATGCATAAAATTTTTTATTTGAAACGCTTTTTTAAAAGAGTTATAGCTAGTTTCTTACGGGTACCTCAAAAATGATATTTTTACAAAAATAACAATAAGTCGTTTTATTGCATGGTGTTCATGATCAAAATAGATTGTAATGTAAAAGAAAAACATTTTGTAATTGTTTTAATGCGTTATCACAAATTGAATAGGCAATTTGACCGAGAAATAGCGTATTTTGTGAAAAAGCCGCAAATGCCGAATTTTCGAAAAATATACACAACTCCTCAGAATCGACTATGACCCATGCTTGTCTATACGCCAAATTAAAGAGGAATAAGTGATCTACAAGTTTGCGCAAAAACTTTGAAAAAAGTGATAGCGTCAAGGTCATCTTTTCAAAAATCGCACCTTTTCTCAATTTCTAATGTACAGGGTGTTCCAAAAACAAAATCGCCATTTTTATCATTATTGGCGAAAATTTCCAAAAAAATTTTCTCCAAAATTACTCATTAGGGGCATTTTTATGCGAGAAATCGATTTCGTGCATCGAAAACCCTTGAAAACGCCTCCCAGACCATGAAATATACGATTTTCGTTTTTTCAGTAAGATTTCTACTTGAAAATACGAAAATTGGATGATATTTCATAGCCTGGGAGGCATTTTCAAGGGGGTTCGATGCGCACAATCGATTTCTCGCATAAAAATACCCCTAATGAATCATTTTGGAGAAAGAATGACCAAAATGGCGGCTTTTTTGGAACACCCTTGAATAAAGAGCCAGGGAAATTTTTTTCGTCGATTTCCATCGGGAATCGTTTCCCCTTTTGGGTTTTTAAGTATGGGGAACACTATCCCCGATGAAATTTTTCGATTTTGATTTCGTTGCAATCATCGAAAATATTTTTAGAGATTACCGATAATTCACGTTAGATTGCACTAACTTTTGTATTATTGTCAGTTAACGCGGACCGTGATTGTAAAAAAATAATTTTTTCCTTAAAAATTTGCCCTGTTTTTCATGCGGAATTTTTCCTTTCTTTTTCGAACATGTCACTGATTTTTTATTCTTGTCTACTAATTTTCTTCTGAAAAATTTGAAATTTATTTGTGTTTTGTGCGTTTTATGGTTTTTTCCCTGAGTTTTATTGATTTTAACCGTTTATTTAGAGACCGCCATATTAAAAAAAAAGACCCCAAAAAATGGGGTACAGGTGACCCTCTTAAATTGTCGAGTTTTTTTTTGCTAAAATAGTATTTTTAGTGTTGCTCTACAAGACTGCATCAAAAATTTTTTTTAAATCGACAAATTTTGGGTACTTTTGACCCTCTCAAAAATGTCACTTTTCTACTAAAACATCAAAAATTAGCAGAAAAATTGAGCTAACTCTAAAACTATGAGGCTAACATTTAGGAACACTTGTACACTAATTCTACTCGGTATTTTAGACATTTTTGTCAAAAAATTTCGAAAAAAGAACCCCGCTTAACCTCCGCTAAGCCCTGCGCAAAATGCAAAATTGTGATTTTTATAATGTTTGATAAGTTCGGCAGACAGGCTAGACAACGATATAATTTTTTGCAGCAGAAGCGATGAGGAAGAAAAATTACATCGTTGTCTAGCCTGGCTGCCGAACTTATCAAGGAGAATAAATTTCATGAGCATATAATGAGGGGCAAAAAGTCTCCTTGATAAGTTCGACAGCCAGGCTAGACAACGATGTAATTTTTCCGTTTCCAGTTTTGCGTAAATTGTGGTTGTGACATCGAATTTACCATTTTTCTCGAGCTTTTACTAAAGTATTTGCCAACGATCTTAATTAAAGTTGTTTCTACACCCATTTTGGACACTTTTAGCAAAAAAATTGGAAAAAAATTTTTTACGTAGCGGTCTCTACGTTTATTACAAAAAATTTCTTTAATTTTTCGCTAATACATTTTATATTTAGTTTCAAAAAAAGAAAATTTTAAGGAAAAAAAGATTTTTCAAGTTATGAAAATGGGATGAAATTAAAATTTCTTAACTTATTGATTATCTTGTGTTTTTTAATGATTTTCATTTTTACAAAAACAATTTACATTAAAAATCTTTGCCAAAAATTCATTCAAAAACTTGCTTAAAACCTTTTTAATATCCTTAAAATTAAAATTTCTTTAAAAATCTCTTTTTAAAGAATTTTGAAGGGTTCTCTCGACCCTATTTTATATGAATAAATAAATGTTAGCAATAATGAGTAATGAGTATGTTAGCAATAATGAGTAGCCTTTACATTTTTAAAGAAAAATTTTTTACTATTTATTAAATCATTTTTTTTTGTTTTATTTCGCAATTTTGTTTTCGTGTTTTTTGATCTCTAATTTCATACCCTNCAATAATGAGTATGTTAGCAATAATGAGTAGCCTTTACATTTTTAAAGAAAAATTTTTTACTATTTATTAAATCATTTTTTTTTTGTTTTATTTCGCAATTTTGTTTTCGTGTTTTTTGATCTCTAATTTCATACCCTTGAGACACTTTTATAGCTTGTTTACTTTCCAGACGAACCTTGTTTGCAGTCATATGTTTATTGTTTACGGCGCCAATATTAGTGACCTGAAAGTTTATAAAAATGTCTAGTGAGTAATTTATATTTTTTGTTGACATGACGCGAATTCTAAAACGTGTTCGTCTTTCAGTTTCTGCTTCTGAAGTAACCGCAAGTACATCTTCTCAAGCGAATGTAACTCCACCTCAAAATAGTAATAAGTATAGAGCTTATTCTTCCGCTGTTGATAAAGCTCTAAAAGCGTTTGAATCTACGACTGAATGGGCTGATTTGATTTCGGCTCTTGGAAAGTTGGGAAAAGTAGGCTTTTGAACTTTGAGGGTTTTTACTTTTATACTGGTTGTTTTTTGATTGCTTCCACATTTCAAAGATTTCCCTAATTCCGTTTCCATTGCCCGATGACTCAATTGAACGTCCTAATCATAGGATTTTTTAGAAAAATTTTTTATTGAAAAGGCTTTTAAATTCGATTTTTTAGCCCAAAATACTAAAAATTACGATTTTTGAGGTTTCTACCCCATTACAACATTTTCAGTATTTTTGGGCTAAAAAATCGAAAATAAAAGCTTTTTCAATAAAATTTTCTAAAAAAATTTCGTGATTAGGACGTTTGATTGAGCCATCGGAGAACGGAAACGGAATTAAACTCGATTTTTGGCGAATTTTTGAAATGTGGGAACAATTAAAAACAATCTGTACTTATTTGTTCAGGTATTTTCATCAAATGGAAAAGTATTTAACGACATACCCAGCTCCGTGACCGTCGCTAAGCGTCTATCGCAATGCCTTCATCCGGCACTTCCCTCTGGTGTCCATTTGAAAGCTCTAGAAACGTATCGTCAAGTTTTTACCATCTTGGGTCGATCGGACAACCTCTCTCGCCAGCTATACCTATATGCTGTTGGCCTCTTTCCGTTGATGGACCACTGTGGAATCAAAGTCAAATCCGAACTAATGGCTATTTTTGAACAGTATTTGTTATCGCTAGGTGCCCATTTGAGACCGGCGCTCCCTGGATTTATTGCTGCTGTGTTATTTGCCTTGGAAGAAGGCACAGAATTTTATGATAGATCATTTTTATTGCTCGAAATGTTGATGGAAAAAGTTGGAGCCGAGTCGTTTTATGCTTGTTTGTGGCAAGTATGGATTAAAAAATTTAAATATTTTTGTTCTAAAAAATGACCGATTTTTGAGCTCTAAAATTGTTAAATTATCTATTTTGAACTCAAAAGGTAAATGACCGATTTTTTAGCTCAAAAATTGAATGATTGATTTTAATCTTAAAAATTGATAAATGATTGATTTTTGGGCTCAAAAATTGGTAAATAACTGATTTTTTAGCTCAAAAATTGTGTCAAACATCTGTTTTTAAACTCAAAATTGAATCTTAAAGTGATTTATAGTCCTCTAATTGTCCCAAAAATTATTTTTGATTTTAAATTTTTCTAATACCCAATTTTTAGGCTGTCCTTGGCAGTCCAGCTGTTCGCCTACCCGCCTTGATTTTTGTGAACGCTAAATATGAGAAGAGAAAAAATCTAAGTGAACAGTTTTTGCTCATGTGTGGTGGAGATCATGCTGATCATATGATTGCAGGTATTTCTGCCTTAAAAAAATTGTTGACTGATTTTTTACAGCCCTGTGTGCAGTAGCCGAAGACTCGGGTCCGATTCTGGTTCAGCGCCACCTATTAGATTTTCTATGCTCTGTTTTTCCACTTAACTCTGATCATGTTGCTCAACAAGATTGTGTACATTTGCTCAGAAGATGTCTTTTTGTGGTCTTACGTAGAGATATGTCGTTGAATAGAAGGCTTTATCAGTGGCTACTTAATCGGTAAGATCAATGAAAATTGTGTTGTTGAAAATTTCTGGATTTAAATAGGCCAGTCGATTTCTTTGGGCTTAAAAAATTAATGGTGCCTTATTTTTAAGCTTGAGAAATTATCAGTACCTGATTTTTTTAAGCTTAAAAAATTAGGGGTACCTGATTTTTTAAGTTTAAAAAATTATAGGCTTCAGATTTTTGAGCATGAAAATTTTCTGTTTAATAAAATTTGAACCTATTTTTAGCTCAACAGACAGTGCTGTAACCGGTCTACCAGTAACGGGTATTGAAGAAAAAGGAGATATTGAATTTTTCACTACCTATTCATTACCTTTGATCAAATTGGCTATTTTTGAGTACTTAAAGTTGGATACAGTAGAAGTCCCTACGACGGCGAATGTTATTGGAGCTGTTGGTGGATCTTGGGATAATAATAAGGTTGCCTGTTAATTATTAAAAATTGTTCCTAATGATCCTCTCATGTTTTTGCCCGAAATTTTTGAATTTATAATGGTTCCTCAATTTTCTAATGCTCCCCACGCCGTTGGCATGCGTACTCTAAAATTGATTATTTGATGTATTTTGAGCTCCAAAATTGATGAACATCTAATTTTTGATCTTAAAAATTTGTTATTTTAAATTTTTTAGGACACTCAAACCCAATTCACCGAAGTCCGAGTTTGTAGATTGTTGCAATATTTTTTGGACCGGAATGAACTAGGAACGCTAATTTTGCAAGAGACTTTATCGATGTTTTTGGAATTTTCATGTATTCAGGACGCTAAGATGATCGAGGAGTTTCAAGAGGTTATTCATAAAAATTTTAGATTTCAAAATTTTAAGGATCCATATTTTGGTTAACTTATTTTTTCAGAAATGTGAAGAACTGGACTCATCTTTTGTTCCTAATTGGTCCTCAAAATTGGAATCTACTTTGTCGAAGCTTAGTGACGCCGAACAAAATCGAAGACTAGACGAAATCAGAAAAAATTTTAACTCATTGCTTAACTTATTAGAAACCGGATTTTTGTGGGAATATTTGGGAAACTTTTTTGCGAGGTAAATTTTCGATTATGGATTTGCTAATTTAATACAATTTTGAGCTCAAAAATTGATTAAAACCAATTTTGACTTAAATTTTTTACTCAATTAATTTTTTAGCTTATTAGAATCAAGATATGAAAACGAGAATGACGTCGACGAACAAACACTGACTATAGAAGAGCGCCAAAAACGAGATTTTAACGCCGAAAAACGGCATGAACATTTATTACTCTTCCCATTGGTACGCATTTTCTTACACCCAGAATTATCCTTATTTTTTAGATGGTTTCTTTTTGTGTTAAAACCGTCCAATTAGACTCACACGGCGATATCCGTGGTCGACATTTGGCTACACTTTTGAATCGAATTGCTACAACAGTGACAAAAGTTGGCTGTGATGGATTTTCTAGGGATAATCTAGTGGCTTTAATCGCTTTATTGAGAAGATTGTTGTTCGAAATTAACCAGAGTGTTATGGAGGTTGAAAATCAAGGTATATATATTTAAATTTATTTTATTTTTTAGGTCCGAAATTAGTCTAAAAATAGATTGTTGACAAACGAGATTTGGTCAAAAATTAATTTTTAATTTCAAATTTGGGTCAAAAAATCGATTTTTGTCATAAAATTGTGTCAAAAATCGATTGTTAAACTCAATAGTGGCTCAAAAATCGATTTTTGAGATTAATTTTGAGTCGAAAAATCGACTATTTTTCTTAATTTTTGGCCAAAAAATTAATTTGTGACAGAAAAACTGTGTCAAAAATCGATTTTTTAACTCAACATTGGCTAAAAAATCGATTTTGGGTCAAAAAATCAATTTTTGACAAAATTGTTCAAAATCAATTTTTAGGATTCAAATTTAGGTTCAAAATCGATTTTTGGACTCAAAATTATATTTAAAAAATCGATTTTTTAAGTTTCATTACACTTTATACTCATTTTTATTTCGTGTTGTAATTTTGTGANAATCAATTTTTAGGATTCAAATTTAGGTTCAAAATCGATTTTTGGACTCACAATTATATTTAAAAAATCGATTTTTTAAGTTTCATTACACTTTATACTCATTTTTATTTCGTGTTGTAATTTTGTGAAGTATTGTGAGCCAAGCGCTTATCGCTCAGGGGTTTTGACTCCGAACGACACATTAAAAATATATTAGTTATTACTATTACTTTTATTATTAATAATGGTATAGCTAATCTTTTTGAAAAAAAATCCGATTTTGATAATTTCGGTGTCAATCGTCATCTCTCACCCCCTACAAATTTTGTTCTAGCGTTGACATTTTAAACGTTTCCTAGATTGTCTGAACAGACAGACACACATTACACTTTTAATGTTGTAAAATGCATGTTTGTTGTTTTAGTGAGTCCTAGCAAAGAGTCTTCTTTTATGGAAATGAAAATGAATGATTCGGCTCGTGATCGATCAGAAAGCCAAATTATGGAGGATTTGAAACATGATCAACTCGAAAGTATGCAGTTTTTTGTGTTTATTTTGCAATTTCGAATAAATTTGTTGTGTTTTATTATTTTGGTGCTATACAATTTTTGAAAAAAGTGAATTTTGAATTGTTTGGTCCGAAAAATATATTTTTGAACCATTCTTGGTCCAAGAATATATTTTTGATTTAAATTTTCACTCAATTTTTCTTATTTTTAGAGCAAAAGCTAATCGAATCGTGCCTACAGTCAATTTTCGACTTGCTCATCCAAATTTGTGAGTGGTACTTTGCAGGTCGTGACCGAGATAAATCTGGTGTCTTGGCAGCCGTTTCAATTCTACTCAAAGATTTCTCTGACTTCCCAATCTACTGTTTTAAACCCGAGGAGTACCCATTTGGTCTTGGTGTAAAAGCTATTCAGACATTCTCAACTTATGAAAAAGTTCAACAGGCCAACTTTTCTTTTCCACCATGGTTGAATGCCTTGTTAAAAGTGGTCGATTTTGAGACATGGAATGATAAAGTATGGATCTAGGACGTTCAACAACGATCGATTTTGCAAGCCAAAAAATTCCTTCAAACTCGAGTGTATGTCGGAAAAACCCCTTGAGACAAAAAATCTGAAGATTTGGAAAAAATTTTGGTGGAAATTCGAGTTTTATGCACCACAAAAGGATAAAAAACTCGAGTTTTCACAAATTTTTCAAATTGACTGAATTTATATATCTAGGAGTTTTTTGATATTGGTACTCCAATTTGAAGGAATTTGTTGATTTTTGAATCAAATTTTTTGATCATAGGAAAGTGGAGAAAATCGACCTTATGCACTGCCAACTTGACAGTTGTCCACTTTTTTCGTTGCAATTGCCCGTGCTCTAAAATTTTTTTTCGCCATCTTTCATTCTTATGCTAATTTTAAATTTTAAGACCGAAGGAGTAGCGGATTTTGAAGTGAGAGCTAGAATTATTGACCTAATCACGAACCTCTATATACGCTCAACCTCTGTTTTGGAACAACACAAGGCGTTTCTTGGCCAAAATCAAAACTACTTGAATGGATTTTTTGACACGCAGAAAAGTTGGAGCACAGTCAAAACCACTACAACGGTTCTCTTGAAGCCATTTTTAACGCAACAAGATTTGGACAGATTGGAAAATGACCAATTTTTCACTGTATGTAGTTGATTATTTGTTTGAAAAGATTGATTTTTTGAGCTCAAAAATTGTGGAAAATTAAATTTTTAGTTCAAAAATGAGTAAAATTTGATTCAGCTCAAAAATTGAGGAAATTCGATTTTTAGTTCAAAATCTATGAAATTGACTTTTGAGCTCTAAAGTTAGCTCAAAGTTAAATTTTTTTTCTTTAAATTTGATTAAAGCATTGGTTTTTAAAACATTTTTTTAGCGAGTTGGATATGTGTTATGGCACTACCTATCCGATTTTATGGATCCTAGTTTTCACCAAAGCTCCGCTCAACTACTACATCGCCTCCACTCCAGAAAGCCTATTGACCCCGGAAGTGATTGTGAAGACATTATTTTATCCGACCTCACTTCTGATGATAAAGTATTTCTTATGTGCCAAAAAACTTTTAAGCTCAATTTTTAGGTGATTAGTGGAAGAGCCGCAAAGAAATTCCAAAAATTATGGATTTTGACGAGGAATAATTTGAAAGAAGATCTATCTTTTGGGATTATCTACAAGCCTTTTAATAGGTGCATATAGATTTGAGTTAAAAAATCAGGAGTGTTATTTTTGTCTTAAAAATTTGGATGCCCTTAATTTTTAGCTGTTAAAAATTTAGTACTACAAGGTATATCTCCACTTGTCGAAATCAGTTTCTAAAGTTAACTTGTTTTCGAAATGAAATGTCCGTTTCGAAAAACCCTTTGAAATGCCCGTTTCGAAAATAACTTTTTGATGCCGAAATAGTGCCAAATTTGGGTAGCCTAATTTTTAGCTTGTAAAAATTGATTTGACTGTAAAAAATTTGAATGCTATTTTTGAGCCTAAAATACTTTATACTAATTTTTGTTTTTTAGAGTAATAATGGTATTATTGGGAGTTTTGGCAGATGAAGCTATTAGTTCAGATAAGACTGAATTGAGAACTATTGCTAGTGCATGGCTAATTGATTGTGCTAAACACAATGATCTACCAAGAATATTACAGGTCCGATCTACGATAAAATGGCTCAAAAATGAAAATTTGTGTGAAAAATAGGCTCTAAATCCAACTTTTTGATAAAATTGTACCAAAAATTGATTATTTATATGAAATTGGCTCAAAAAATTGATTTTCCTTTTCAGGATTGGCTCAAATTTAGATTTTTTGGCAAAATTAGCTCAAATTGATTTTTGAGTAAATTTTCAAAAATTGATCTTTGAAAAAATTTTGATCTCAAAAATCGAATTTTGAGCTCAAAAATTAATTTTATCGTTTTTTGAGATCAAAATTGATTTTTATGCAAAATTGGCAAAAAAATCGATATTTTACCTCAAAATTACACAAAAACTGATTTTTGAGTGGAAAATTTGAATTTTTTAGATGTTGGCAACAATCCTGTTGAATCCAGCAACAGCTCGTGTTTCCCTCCAGTATCTTCATATTCAATCAAGGATCACCCATGAAACCATGCCTATATTACCCAAGGAATTGAATGCAATTTCCCTGGCGACACCAAATTTGAAGCAGAATTTTCATCATGTTTGCAAAGAGATTAGCGGAAAAGTGGAATTCCGACAAAGTCCATCGGAAAATGGATCTAGGGATTTTAAATTTATTGATTGTTGCAAGTGAGATTTTATTTTTGTGGTCAAACTGATAATTTGTAGCGAATCCATTTGGCTCCATGAACTCAGGAAACGTCTTCTCTTACCACCCACCCCAGAAACATTGAGAAAGAAGAACGAAGAAACTCAACCAGGAAAAATTCTTGGCCATCGTCGTACTGTATCTGACATTCCACAATTTGATGAAGACACCGATTCTCTTAGCGGCGATTCCTTGGATTCCCTAGAGCATGAAATTTTAGATGTTCTCCAGTGCATTATTGATACGGTTGTTGAAGAGGAAGAAGGCGGGTTGGATAACACCATGTTTTTGGATGCCTCAGAAGATTTAGAGGATGGAAAAGAGACACAGACAGTGACTTTGGAAGAACAAGCTGAAGAGCCTACTTCGGAGCCAGATCCACGAAATTCTGGAGAGGCTATTTTGGAGACCATTGTTGAAGAGAAAGGAGTGGAACAGCCACGACCTGGGCCGATTGCATTTAGGTTAGTTTGGACGTTAGAGATTTGTTAATCTGAACCAGGCCAGCCACAGTCTGCTTGGTTTATTCTTATATCAGGCTAGCTACAGCTGTTTTTCAGGTCATTTTCCAACACGAGCACTGTCGGAACCCTGATTTCTAACCCAGGAAACCGTCTACCTGAAATCAAACGCATCAAAATGGGGCACCGCAGACAAGATTCTCTACAAGAATCCATTTTTTCTACAGCTACTCAAGATTTAAAGCTATTTGATCCGGCTGAGCTGCCCAAAGTTACTTGTGACGAAAATGGAGACGATAAGCAGCCGTTGTTTGATGAAGGACATGCTCATATGCTATTTTATTCGGAGAACCCTATGACAGTTGATTTGGGCAGAGCAGAAGAGATTTTTCGCATTTTGAGCGTTTTATTGAGGACACAGAGAGGAGTTGGCTTAGGCAGATTGATTGTCAAGTGAGATTTTTTGAGTACACAATTTTGAGCTTAAAAGTCTATTTTCTACTGATTTTTTAGCTCAAAATCTATTTTCAATTGATTTTTAAACTCAAAAATCAATTGTCTAATTATTGTTAGATTTAATAATTGTTGATCAAAAATCGAGTTTGAGCTCAAAAATCAATTTATCACTGATTTCATTGCTCTTAATTGAGTCAAATAAGAATTTTTGGGGAAAAAATTGATAAGTAAAGTTCGATGGTTTTGATATCAAAATGTAATTTGTGGACTAATTTTGAGCTCAAAAATCGATTTCTTGATGAAACTTGTTCGATTTTTTAGCTGCATGGTCTTCAATAACACTACGAATCTTCCCCAATCCCCGAATGGCACAGCTTGCCAGCTGTTTGATTACATTTTGAGACACTATAAAGCGATTCAAGGTGAAGGATTTTGGTACTCCGAAAAATTGAATGGAGTCGGCGATGTCACTAAAAATAAGCACAGCACATTTTTGGAGTTGTTTATTACGGTAGGCGATTTTTTGTGAGAAATTTTATTATTATTTTTTAGGTTACATTGTATTTCCTCCGTTCCTATTATTTGAACTCTCCAACAACCCCTGTATCTGAAGCTGATCTAGTCGTGGCATGGAAGTGCAAAATAGCGGCTCTAGAATTTTTTACGGATTTATTAAGAGAGCTTCAACAACTGGTCAAAGATATTCAATCCAAGGATTTTGTGCAATTTATCCTGACGATTTATTGGAACACGAAAATTCAGCGTTGTTTGATTTCATTTTTGTTGACCGCTGTGCCTTCAAATTTGACCAAGTAAGATGAGATTTTAAAAAAAATTGGATTTTTAATTTTTAAATAGTCAAAAATGACTTTATGAATTTTTTAGGTACAGTAAAATGTAATTGAATTTTTCCTAAAATATTCAAGAACCAAAATTGGTTCTTGAATATTTTAGGTTTCTAAAAAGAGTTTTGAATTTTAGTGGAGTTTGTATAAGAATTTGCATAAAAGTAATTTTTTCAGATCCCCTGTGAGTGGTGATATAGCCGAATTTAATAATGGACCACCAAAGAGTGAACTTTTTGCCGATTTGATATTTTCTTATCAAAGATCTCTATTGGATATGTCTTCTNAGTAATTTTTTTCAGATCCCCTGTGAGTGGTGATATAGCCGAATTTAATAATGGACCACCAAAGAGTGAACTTTTTGCCGATTTGATATTTTCTTATCAAAGATCTCTATTGGATATGTCTTCTGCTGTAGTGAGCTTGGAATACCATATGTATCAGGGTCTACAAACTTATACGGAACAGGTTTGATTTTTTGAAATTTGAATAAAAAATCGATTTTGTAGCCAAAATCTGGTGAAAACTTGATTTTTAGACTCTTAAATCTGCCACAAAATTGATTTTTATGATAAAAATTGATTTAAAATGATATTTGTGTTTAATTTTGTCTATTTTTTTTTATCTAAAAAATTGTTTCAAATAATATTTTTGAACGTAAAATGGATCTTTAATCGATTTTTCAAAGACCAAAAATTATTTTTTTACATTTAGAGCATTTCAATTTATTCGGAAAAACCATTTGTCGTGAATCGCCAGATCTACAATTCGCCTCAAATACGCTCCACTATAAACAATCCAAAAGTTTTAATGGTCGAGTTGAGGCTATTTTTGGCTGTCACTTTGCAAGCTCTTCAGAGACATCCTGAAAGACACCAGCTGTGGTTTCAATTTATGACTTCTGTTCTACCATATTTGGATAGGTAGGGTTTATTTTTGGAGTTAAAGGGGGTATTTTTTTTCACAATTACCATTTATATTTTATTTCTATTTTTAGGACACTACCAACATACTGCATTCATGTCGTCGATCAACTTTGTAACAATCTTGAAGAATGTGTGACCGCCTCCTATGCTCATATGATCTCGTCAGAAAATGTTCTAAGTCCAGACGATTCGGTCTACGGCTCTGCCTATCATATGCAGCTTCAGAAACGTCCCAGTTTGATAGCTCAGTCTGGCAGCGTCTACCCATCAAATTACGCATTGAACGTGCTAGAGTCGCTGACTACGATTATGCACTACTGTATTTTGGACTCATTTGCTTCAAATACACTGGTTTTTGGAAATTCTGTAACGTCGAATACGGCTCCGATGAATTTTCAAAGCCCTACTAGGTACTAAAAAATTTCAAAGCTTTAAAAATTGGGTAGACAATTTTTGAAGCAATAAATTGAATACTCAATTTTTAATCCGGTAAAGCGCAGCATTCATATATGATACAAATTTTTAATGGTCGAAAACTCGCATTTTTTAAAATGATTGAATATAAAAATGACATGATTCTACTGTTTTTGGGTACGCTGAACACAATGGTGGCGTTTTTTTATTCTATAATGCATTTCTACGGGACCTAGAGCACGTTAAAAAATAACACTTTTTGTCAATCACATTTTCCTTTCTAGATCTTGTCCGAATGTTTTCACATTTTTATTTGCTTAGAATCTTGATCAGCATTAAAATACAGATACGCAAAATTTTTTATCCAATTTGGATGCGAAAATAAAATTTTCGATATGCGCAGGGATCTAACCCTTGACCTTATGCGCGAAAAATTTTTTTGCTCCAATTTTGAAAAAAATTATATACTTGGAATCAGGACAGCTTACTTATACAGAAAATAACAATTTTTAAAAGTTTCTCCGGCGGGAATATAGCGTGCGCCTTACCGAGTTTAAGCTCTAAAATTGGATGCACAATTTTTTCCAAATTTTTAGTCTACAAACAAGCTCTTCGAGTGGTGTTTCTTCGATGGCCGGTTCAGCTATTTCGATTATTCCTGGTACTAAAGCTGCTGGAGAGCTGATAACTAATATTTTTGGGAAAGTTTTTACTTCGAGTGATTCTGGAGTATGTATTTTGTGTTTATAAAAATTGATTTTTTGGCTAACATCGATTTTTTTATTCATCCATGGACCAATTTTTGTCAGACACATTGTTTTTAACTCAATTTTAGCTTAAAAATGAATTTAGTTCATTTTGATCTCAAAAATCGCTTTTCTATTATAAATTGGATCCACGTTTGATCCGAATAAATAGATTTTAATCATTTTTATCAATTTTGTGAAAATCGATTTTTGGATAAAAAAATTCATCGACTCATTTTTAACTTATCTTTTCAGAGTTCCAATATACCGCTAACAAAATACGACCCAAAAAGCTCGCTTGACATATGGCGTCAAGCTCGTGAAGAACTCCTTAAGAATTTGTCGAATGCTCTAGCTACGATTTGTGATGTTTGGGCGATTATTTCAGCTCCTGGAGCGCAGCCAAAACTCCCTGTTGGTTCACCAGAAGTACATTTTTTGAAGAATAAAAATATTTAAAAATAATTTTTATTAGCAACTCAAGCAATTGATTTTGGATTTATTGAGTCCAATTGCGAAACGCCATCCGAATGCCTTAGTTCATGCGTTTTCTCTAGTCTGGCTAACACGCGCAAAGAATAATTTGTCGGCAAGGAGTGAACCTGATCAGGTGGGTCGAGTAAATTTATTAATATAATATAAAAATGGACATAATGAATTTCTTTGGTTGTTAAAGCGATTATGAATCTTATAAAACGTGTAATGTCTGTCTGTGCAGATTAACTTTTACAGGTGCAACCCAAAATGCTGTAACTATATGGTACATTTGAGAGGATGTAATTCTAAGATTTTTAACAGCAAAATCAAAGGGGTATCCCACTAAAAAAATTGGGTGACCAATGGAAAAATCCAAAAAACCATGATCCCAAAAGAGGGAGTGCTCAATCCCGAACGCCTTTACCAGTAATATTATGGGGAAAAAGAGAGGAAACAAGGGGCCAGGGAGGGCAGGTACCCCTCTGAGTCGACATTTAAAAAAAATCATTAATTATAATAAGAGTTACTCGTGTTTTTGGGGAAAAAACAGCCTTTTTTGAGGAAGTGTCCTCCCACTGAAATTTCTGGAGCCTGTCTTGATAGGAATAAGAGCGCGGTATCCTGGCTGAAGTGCTACGCTGAGACAAGTGAATATGACTCTACCGAAAATCGAACTCGGGCCTCCGGTTTAATAGCCTTGTTTTCTACCACTAGACTATAAAACCACCATTGCGGATATAATTATTTATGACATTTATTATTATACCCATGATCATACTCAATTTGGCGCACCACTGAAGTTTCACTTGGTGACGCTCGAGGTCGTCGAAGGCGGTTGGTGTTCATTGTATATAACTTTATAGACTCATGCATTGATTTTGCATCGATTTTTTTAGCCTTTGTCTATATGTATTGTATACTACGATCAAGGGGTTCAAAAATTATGGGATAAAAGTTAGAGAAAATTTTGGCAAAATTTAAGGGAATAGGAATTGTTGACAGACAAACTTTAGAGGAATTTGACAAAAGTTTAGGGTATTTAGGCAAAAGATAGAAAACTCAAAGTGGAGTGTTCCAGTAAGCCCTCTAAATAGCGTGTGCTAGTAAGAAAATGCCGAAAATTTACCTAACTTTGCTTGTAAACATCTCCTATTTCCCCAACTTTTATCAAAAATCACCTAACTTTTGCATCTCTAATATAGATTTTTAAACTTTTATTTTATATTTTTATGTTCCTATATTGTCTCTTCTTGCTATGATGCAAACAATTAAGTATATTATTGCTCCTATTCCACTCAACCCAGCCATTACTAACCATACGAAGCCCTTAAATTTTATTTTACTCTACTTCTTGATAGATTCTTACTTGATACCAATCAACGGTTTTTGTATAAATTGTTTGAAGAACAGCAGTTTGGACGATGCCAGCTAACTTCTGAGCTATTGTGCTGACCGCGAAAGTTTTTCCTATCTAAATTTAGCGATTCTATACCTCTATTTTCTTAATTTGTTGAAATTTGAAGTTTTTGAAGCCGTATTTTTCTTACTTTATGATTGATAGATTTTTATATTTACGGCTTTTTGTCAGAAATGAAAAATGAAACTCGAAAGGCAATTTACAAGTATATAGCAGAAATGAAGAATTACGAGATCTTGTTAGAAGAGGAATGTGGTTGTCATTTGACCTTTGTTTTTTAACATACTTCATTTGGCTCCACCAAACAAGTAATAAACGTGTAAGTCAATGGATTCAACAAGCCATGCAAACTATCTGGTATTAGTGACACATAAATCTGCCAAGAAGTAACAGCCAGCCCAATAATCAAGCAGCAAATTCCCATTGAGGAAATAGACATGGTTATAATGGTCGTATCTCGAAGATTTAGAAATCTCTTTAAAGCCACTAGACCAAATAGCATTCCAAGAATGGCTAAAATCGTTATTTTATAATAAATTCAAAAAAGAAAGTTTACATCCAATTGGCCTAATTGTTTTGTAAGTAGCATATTGGGGTGTATCCCAATTAAATGGTGAAAGTCTTGTATAGGTTCCAATTAAGCCTTAAATTGTCATTTTGAATTGAATCTAGAATATGATCAGGGCTGATTGGAAAAGGTCCACGAATCATAACCGGAACAGTCAAAAAGTGTGGAATCGGAATAGATCAAAAAAATTTTTAATTTTGACAAAAATTTTTATTGTTTTTAAACTTTTGAAACAAAAATATGCTTAGAATAAAAATTTTTGAAAAATTGAATAAATTTTCACATTTTTTGGAAAATTATGTCAAAAAAATTAGCTGTTTTAATTCTGTTCCGCTCGATTTTTTCCGGAACCCAGCCTTGAATGTGATCCTACTTTTTTCTTCTCCAAACACTAGTTGATCTAGAAAATTGGCCATGAAACTTAGGTATAAGAAAGCTCTTCGGTGACCGTCTCTATTCCTGATGAATACTTTGATAGAATCAACAATTGATTTGAAACTTTCGATGACAATCGTTACTGCCGATGGTCTAAATTGTAAGGTTCATTCTGTTTATGTTCAGAAGTTATTGCCAGATAGATACTTTCCTTATGAGCTGATTCAGCTCATAAGGGAACAAGTTGCAAAAAAACAAGTTCGATAAAGGTGTTTTTCGACCCTGTCATTTCCTTCGGAAACGCTATTTTTCGATGTTCTGAGGACTCTATCCTCGGGGGAAGCCGTATGGGCTGATATTCCAAAAATTTTATAATCAAATTGTGTATGAAAACAGTTTGAGCCCGGTTTTGGCAAAATTGGAGTGTGTATCAAGTTGCGAGGGTTCCTTCTCAGTTGATGTCTTAAAATGAGTTCTATAGAAACTAACTTGTATTCTTCCTCTATTTCATCAGTTGTACTCTCATCAATTAATCTCTCTGGTTTGATATTTTCCAGTATTATCCAAGAGATGATGAAGCATATAAAAATGGAAATTTGTACAAGGATCATAACTGTCAGATGAGCCATGATATTAATGAGAAAGTTGGTCAATAAAGAGCCAAGAAATGAGCCAGCGCTGAATATTGAAGAGACTATTACCATTCTGAAGGAAAGCTAGAATTTTAATAAAGCATTAGGATATTTGGAATTGTTTTTGGTGTCATAGAACTTCTTTTCTCGTTCAATTTGAAATTATTGTTTCTTATATATTAAAATTTTGATATATTGGATTTTAAGCTGTTATTTTTTAAATTATAATTTGATTACTCACCTCACGTTTGTTTCCAAATTGATCTGAAAGGTACGCATTAACACAACTCATCAATAGCATAAAATCTCCTAGTAGTCCACTAATAGTTGCTGAAACATACAGCCATTTTAAATCGAGANTACTCAGCTCACGTTTGTTTCCAAATTGATCTGAAAGGTACGCATTAACACAACTCATCAATAGCATAAAATCTCCTAGTAGTCCACTAATAGTTGCTGAAACATACAGCCATTTTAAATCGAGATTAATCGATTCGGACCAGACTAGCATATAAAAGGCATTATCAATAAGTACACTAAGCATTCCAATAAGCAACGGCATTTTCCTTCCGTAGTGATCACTGTATCCTCCTAAAGACGTATCATTGTATAGATCACAATTTTAAGTCTTACCATATATTATCCCAAAAATACAGGCTATTGGTAAATTTACATAGCTATAATTTTGGTCCCATATAACCATCTTCTTGTTATAAAATTTGTCTAAATCTTTTCCATGGAGGCTGGGTGGTGCTGAATATGTTCTTTTCATTTTTGCTTCGCTGAGATGTGGACTTAGGACACCTCTAAAATTCTCATTAATTTTATCATTATAAAGAGCAAAAAAGTTTGAATCCGTCTTCTGATAAATTGACTTCATGGATTCAAGCTTTTTTTGCACTGAAACATAGGTAAAATTCTTACCTTGCAGTATTGCACATAGCTAACACAAAAATTATTGGTTCCATACGAATTTTTAAACTTTTTACAAATTCTATACATCTTTTTATGCAATTCTAAGATTAAAATTATAAATTTATTTATACAAATAACAAACGTACCATTTCAAAAATTATACAACGTGAGAATTAGAAGTTCTTCGATTCTTTTGAGCCGATTATTTTAGTTTATTGGTCTGCTTTTGTCTATCGCTACCCCATTTTCCTTAGCAGATTATTTTTTCTAATTTTTGATCAAACCGATAAAATTTTAAAGTCTGCAAAAAATTTTATCTATCTTTTGAACCGGTTATTTGAATGATTTATTTTGTATTGTCAAACTTTGGCGCGGAATTTAAATTGATTTTGATTTCTTTGAATAGCTTTAGGACATTTTAAAACTTTTTAATTTTAAAAAAGGTTAGCTATAGCAGGGATTAATTTTAAAAAAGTGTTAGTAATAATTACAGGTTGCTTAAAAAAGTGGATTTTTACATCATTTTGGGCCTGAAAATATTTTTCTAAAAGTGATCTCTATAAGATATTTCTATGCCGAGATTGCGCGCATTTCTGAACCCTGAAAATGCTTTCCTGACCAAGGAAATCGATATGTATATTGTAGCGAAAATGAACTAACTTTGAGATTTCACTGATCAGTGAAGCATTTTCAGAGTTCGGGAATGTACGCAATCGATTCCCCGCATAAAAATACCCCTCTAGGGTTCATTTTTAGAAAAAAAATTTCGGGTCCAATCATGTAAAAATTACAAAAATCCACTTTTTTGAAACACCCTGTAATACATTTTTAATGAGGAGCGTTGCTCGGAACCACAACCATCCAAGCGCGAAGCGCTCGGCTCCCGGTACTAAGCCTAAAACAAGCCATTTAAACATGAAATTTTTAAAACGAACTTTTCGAGAAAACCGAGCTTTGGATGTCACAAAAATTTTGTAAGGATACTCATTTTGATAATAAATTTTATCGTTTTCTAGTAAGATTCGTTTTAAACCTCCTTTAACAAAGTTGTAGAGCTTGATTTCTTCTATAATTTTCTTAAAGGTTACTTTTGATGAAAATCGATAGAAAAACGAGGAAATTGTATGAAAAAGTAATAACCCTGAAAAAATTTTGTGACATAAAGCTCTGTTTTCTTAAAAAAGGTGTTTTAATCAGCAAACATATTTTTGTTAAAATTTCAGTTATTTTTCAAACATTTATTGATATTTTAGCCATGTTTTGTCTACTCAAAACAACAGCTCAACATTGCTCACCTTATTTTAAATATCAAAGCTATGCCGTTACAAGGAGTGATTATGACGATTTCCGATAGTCTTAAAGAATACAATGCCGTTAAGCAGGCTAAGCCTGGAAGTCCTGAAAAGGTATGTTGTGCTTAAAATATTCCAAAACAATTTTAAAGTCTAATTTTTGGAGTTAATTTTGCAAAAAATTGATTTCTAAGCCAATCTCATACTCTTAAATTGAATTTTGAAGCCAATTTTTTGCTCAAAAATGATTTTTTAATATAACTTTCTTCTCAAAAATTGATTTTATACAAATTTTTTAGCACAATATTTTTCCGACAGAAGTCTCTTTATTGGAACTACTTCATGGATGTGTGAAAAAGATTGCTCCGGATGAGCTAAGAGAGTGTTGGTCAGCGTTGAATATATTATTTACGGAGTCCCCACTGGCAAATTTGCCGCCTAGAGCTGTATTTTTGGAGTTTATGTAAGTGATGAAAAATTGCGCCAAAGACTGAATTTTTGCAAAATTTTTTGGCACTAATTTTTCAATTTTAGAATTTTTTCCGATTATGTTCGAATCTGTAGCAGTGGGAATTTATTTGAAGAACGCCAAGCTAGTCGAAATTTACAAGACGTCTGTCANGGCAAATTTGCCGCCTAGAGCTGTATTTTTGGAGTTTATAATTTTTTCCGATTATGTTCGAATCTGTAGCAGTGGGAATTTATTTGAAGAACGCCAAGCTAGTCGAAATTTACAAGACGTCTGTCAGAAATTGACCGAAGCGATAAATAATATTGTTGCCTGGCAATTGGAATCCACAACTTGGCTTAAGAGAACTCTAGTCGTTCGTCAAGATACCGGTCAAAAAGCATCTGATATCAGTCCTACCATGGATGTAAAGAACCTATCGGGTTAGTTGGAGTGATTAAAATCTATTTTTTTGTTGAAAAAAATTGGTTAAAAATTTTTTACATTTCAAATTCGAATTTATAGCTCAAAATTCATGTTGAATTGAATTTTGAACTACAAAATCACTTGAATTTGAGCTCCAAATTCAGGTAAAACAAATTTTATGTTTTCCAAAAAACGATTTTTGTGTTGAAAATTTATCAAAAAGCTAAGAAATTTATTTCTGAGCCAATTTT
Source organism: Acrobeloides nanus (assembly GCA_900406225.1). NCBI lineage: Eukaryota > Metazoa > Nematoda > Chromadorea > Rhabditida > Cephalobidae > Acrobeloides > Acrobeloides nanus. Next base: position 5,912 of record OZJO01018919.1, on the reverse strand, counting down.
GAGATTTAAAATATTTTTGAGTTAATTTTAAATAAAGAATCGAATTTTTGATCTAATTTTAATCTTAAAGATCGATTTTTGACCCAATTTTAAGCAAAAAAATTATTTATCAATTTTGAGCTAAAAAATTGATTTTTGCTCAAATGATCTCAAAAATTCGATTTTTACGCAATCTTGATTCGGCTTTGCTCATATAAAATTTTTTTCAGGTTCCCTCGCATCATCGGAAGTAAACTCGATCAAAGGCTCCACCACTTCTCTGATCACTCAAAATACCCGACTGTCTTCATTCGATGGTATTAGCTCGGCTAGCCAGCTTCCTCTGCAAGACAAGAAAAGTAGCTCTAATATTCGTGCTAGTCTCAAAGATGGGAATAATAATAAGAAAGATCCTGCAAATAGTACTCAAGCTCTATTTTTATTGGCTGAGAATTTGGCCGAGCTGATCGATTCGATCTGTAAAAGTGAGGACAAGGAGAAATTATTGCCGACTTTACAAGCCGTTTGGGGCAATACTTTGCCTTATTTGAGAGCTAAAAGGTGATTTTTAAGGCTAAAATCAATTTTGGGATAAAACCTGACAAAGAACCCTCAAAATTTGATAAAATTCAGATGACATTTTTCTTCGGAAATCGCACGAATATGTTGGAAAATGGTGTAAAAAGACTATCTAGTGCACCAGAATTTTCCGACACAATTTAAGCGATGTGTAGAAAATAGGCAAAATGTAAAAAGATTATGATATTAAAGGGACTCGAACCCGGAGCATTAGGTGCCAAGTTGCGAAACCACTATACTACGGAGTCTTATGATTGATCCTTTAAATATTATCCATAATCTATGGGCTTTTTCGTAATTTTGTCGAAAAATTCTGGGCACTAGATATAGCCTTTTTACACCATTTCCAACATATTCATGACATTTCCTAAGACAAATAAGTCAGCTGAATTTTAGCGTCTTGAGGGTTCCTTGTGAGCCAAATTTTTAATCTCAAAATTGTTTGGTTCAATTTTTGTGCTTCAAAATCATCTCATTTTTAGTGCCAGAAATGCCCGTTTCTTCTTGGCAAGCTCCCAGTTTTTGGCTTCAATCAGTACGTTCAACTATATGAGACCGGTGTGGAAGAAGATGACATTGGAATTATTATTAGATCCTGCGTTCTTTAAAATGGATATGCAATCTCTCCGACAATGGCTTATTGTGATTGACAATTTAATGTCGAATGATAAGACTTCGTTTAAAGAATTACTAGGTCCGTATTATTATGTTGCCGTTTTATTGATTTTTGTGATCAATTTTTTATCAAAATTATGTAAAAATCGATTTTTACAGTCCAAAAATTGTTTTAAATTACCATCTTAAAAATTAATTATCCTATTTATCGAAGATTTAAAAAATTGAAAAATTTTACAAAATTATTTGTCCTCTTAATTTGTTATTCAAATTTAATTTTGTTTTCAATTTTTTAAGCCTTCTGTGTGGATAACATGTTCTTATTGCTCAATGCTGTTCGGCGTTCAGATCATAATTTCGTGACTAGTTTTAGCCAGATTTTGGGTAGAGTGGATTTTTTTGAAAACGGGCTCAAAAATATTATAAAATAGAATTTTTTAAAATCAATTTGAAGACCAATAATGGGCTAAAATTAATCTTGTCTTTAAATATTTAAAAAATGGAGGAAAAAATAATTTTGAACTTAGAAATGTGCCAGACAAAAATTTTAAAAATTGACTTAAAAAACTTTAAAAAAATTATTTTCACATTTAAAAACAAATTAAAAAATTATTTGGATTACAAAATAGTATTGATAGTTTGTATGATACTCAAAATTTGGCAAAAATTAATTGGTTTAACCATAGTTTACCAGTAAGGGGGATACACTGAACCCTCAGGATGGGTGGATGAATGGCCTTTCAGGGAGGGTACATGATAAAATTTTCAAAAATTTATATGATGAATGGGGGGAGGGTATGCAAACCCTTATGATGGATGGATGAATGACCATAAAGGCGGATGGTCCGAGGACGAGTGGTGAGGGAGGTACTGTACCCCCTTGGTAACCTATGGGTTTAACCCAAAAATGATTTTTGGCTTAAATTTGTGTGCAAAAATTTTTTACTCGTAAAAATAAATAAATAAATTTTTTTTAGCTCGTATTCCAACTGCTCCGAATACATCCCTTTCAAGTTTGATCACTAGTAAAGAGCAAGAATACGAGATGAGAGCTCAGGCACTTAAAAGATTAGCTTTTGTTGTCCTCAGTTCTCAAATGGATCAATACTCAACTCAGCTACCTGATATTCAAGGTGGATTATTATTTTTATACTGATTTTTATATGTACTTGAATTTTTTATTTATAAAAAATTGTGTGCCTAATTTTGGACTTTTTAAAAAAAATTAGATTTTCTAATTTTTTATGGATCTAATAATTGGATATCTTAATTTTTTAAGGACCTAAAAATTAGGTACCCTAATTTTTTAAGGGTCCAAAAATTGGTACCTTAATTTTTTAAGGACTCAAAAACGATGTACCCTAATTTGTTAAGGGTCCAATTCATACATGCACAAACAAGGGGGTAGTTGCCAGTTGGTCGAATAAAAATTGATCGCCGGTCGAATACGAATTGATCGCTCGATACGAAAATTGAGGGGGTGAGCACCCTCTTGTGCATGTATGCCAATTATTAGGTCCTAATATTTGGGCCCAATTAGGCTACTTAATTTTTGGACTCTTAAAAAATTTGGGACTTAATTTTTAGAGCTTTAAAAATCAAGGTATCTAGTTTTTGATTCAAAACATGCAAAAAATTTTTGTAAAAAATTGAAGTATTTTTCAAATTTTAGAAAGACTATCCGACAGTTTGCGACTAGCCCAAGTTCCAGTGGTCCATGCACAAGTTTTTACTTGCTACAGAGTTTTATTGATTAGGATGAAGCCGTTCAATTTTGTTTCCATGTGGCCTTCTATGGTTACTGAACTGGTTAGTGTGATTTTTGCGTGTGAAAGAAAATATATGTTAAATATTGTGTTCAGACCCACTTTTGGGTTAAAAAAAATAGATTTTTAGTTCTATTTTGAGTACAGAAATCGATTTTTGGTTTAAAAATGAATTTTTAGAATAATTTTTGGTCCAAAAATATATATAAATATACTTGTGATCAATTTTGGACCCAATAATAGATTTTTATCTCTATCTTGTGTTCGAAAATCGATTTTTAGCCCAATTTTAGTACTAAATATCGATTTTAACTCATTTTTGGCTTTAAAAATTTTCATAAAATAGCAACTTTCAGATCCAAGTACTAATCCAAATCGAGCAACAGTTGAGTGGAACCAGCTCTACCGTTTCCGACGATCTGAAAGGCTCCCGTGATGAGCAATGGATGCAGCTATATTTGTCAGCTTGCAAGTTACTAGAGACTTTGTGTACCCTGCCATCCGGTTATATGGCACAATTTCAGATGTATTTTTGTTTTATATAAATTTTAATATTTGAAGCTTGAAAAATTTGCTTTTTGGTTCAATTTTTGATTTTAGAACCCAACAATCCAATTTTTGCTTGACAAATTTTTTTGTGTTTAAAATTTGAGCCAAATTCAAATTTGAAACTTAAAAATTTGTTTTTGTTTCAAACCTCTTTGATTCAATTTTTGCACCAAAAACATTTTTTGAATTTTGAGCCCAAAAAAATACATTTTTTGTGCCATTTTTATCAAAAATTCGAATTTTCAGGTGCCATTGGGCGTTTATTTCTTCGTTAGCATCCAATTTTGATAAGGACTCATTTGTTCCATTTACTACACGAATGCATAATTTATTGACTGCTAAAGTATTTTTTAGTGTGGTTTTTAAAAAATTCGATTTTTTCAGTATGGAAAATTGTCGAACTCGGAAGAAAAATTTCTATCAGCATCGTTGTTTGGTTATAAAACTTTGATGAATTTTGGTGAACTCCGCCCATTTTTCTATGCCTTAGCAAATCAGCATAAGTCGTTGGCTGCTGGAATTACTGGAACTTTTCAGGTGTGACTTAATTTTTGTGGTTAAAATTGATTTTTGATCCAATTTTGAGCTTAAAAATTGATTTTTATATTCATTTTATTGAATTCAAAATTAAGTAAAAAATCAATGAAAATTATTATTGGTCTCAAAAATTGAATTTTTATATTTGCCTTTCTAACTCCAGAAAAATTGGGCTCCAAAATAATACCTATATTATTGGTTATTTTTTTAAAATTTAAAAAATTAGATCAATTTAAAAAAATAGATTTTTGGGTCCATTTTTTCAGAATTTGTAAAATTGACAATTTTTTAGGAAAACCAACTCCGCGACTCGAATTTCATGAACGGCTCTCAAACTCTAAAAGCAGCCATTTCAAGAATCGAACATTCCCTCTATGTCGACTTTGCCGAACACCTCCAACTGTGAATGAACTATTTTCAATACATCGATAGCTTTATTATTATGTTAATATTAAAAAATTCTATTGTTTCCATACAAAATTTAGTATTATTAATTGTCTTTTCTGTCATTTATTGCCTATTTGTTATAATTGTAGGATGTATTAGTTTGTTTCTGCATGTGTATTATTTGATTTTACGATTATGTGACCATTTTTTTCATTTTCAATATAATAAATTTTTACGTCTTCCCGGTATTGCTTTATTTTATATCATGATTTTAATATATCGCGTGAAAATTTTTAAGCTGGAAATTTTTTTGAGAATTGCTCGTTTTTTAGCTGAAAATGAAAATTTAGGTGAAAAAAGAGGTACTTAGAAAAATTTAGGCAAATTTCAAAACTAATTTCGTTAAAATATTTTTTGATCATTCTCCAGTTTTATGGATGCGTACCCTCTCCGAATGTCTCTGTCTCCCTTCATTTCCACATAATCATCGAGGTTTTTAATTCTCTATTAATAAATACTCTTAATTTCTTGCTTATGCATATGACTGCCCTTATATATACTTAATATTGTTATAGCCCATGTACAGAATTGTCTAAAAAAAATTGTATTTTGCATGATTTTAAGATTTCACAAAAATTGCAAAATCCAATTTTTTGGATCACTCTGCATTATCAGCGAGTATATATTAAACCGGACGTTACCCTGATTCAGGGACTCTTCTTTCTTTTCAATACTGTGATCTTTTTGAAAAATATGCTTATTTTTATTGGGTAATAACTTAATTTTTTCACATATACGTTTATTATGACTTTCGAATTTTGATTATGTGATATGATACTTTAATTTGGTTTACTTAATGCATAATTTTGAATTTTGTCTAATAAGTAAAGTTGTCTGTTTATTGACATGAAATCCTAAAAATCAGGGTTAAATAAAATTTGTCATGAGAATGAGTTGAATAATTACCATTAGGGATGCTTCCCGGTACACACCGGGAAGCATCCCTAATGATAATAGTGTAATTTTTAAAATATAAAACCTTGCAAACTTTTTCGTTTTTGCCCTGTCTCATAAAATTTTTCTTCCCCCAAAAATTTTATGATCATGAACCTTTATTACAAAAATACAACACAATTTGAAAAATCGACTTTTAAAAAAAATTATTTTTTGTCTTCCAGTGAAGAATATGGAATGATGACTTGGCCATAGTGGTGTTTTGCAGCAACTTGGCAAGCAAATGGAAGCCTAAATTTTTTATGGGGACAAAAATTAGGGTGTAAAAAAAATTAAAAATTGGGGGAGAGGGTGCACCGAGGACCGGCTCCCTTTGACAAAAAATTTGTCAATTAAAAATGACGCTTTATCCTATTTTCGAAAAAATTGTCCTTCAGGAACGACGTTTTTCAGAAAAGTGCCCCCATGTCTGGCGACCAGCTACGTCTTGGGAGAGGGGCACAAAATTAAAAAGGGGTAAAATTTAAAAATCCTACTTATCAGTAG
>OZJO01018917.1:0-13342 GCA_900406225.1 Acrobeloides nanus | reverse complement strand
TCATGAAAAGTTAGGGGGTAGGTGGGGGTTCTAGGGGAAGGAATGGAGGCCTGAAACGTTAACCTGTTAAAGTTATGGCGATTTTTCGAATAACGTGTACCCACTTTCGTCCCATGAGCGCTGAAACCCGAGAAAATGGGATTTTTTGAAAACTTTTTGAAAAAATCCCATTTTCTCGTGTTTCTTGCGCTTTTCATGGGACGAAAGTGGGTTCATTCGATTCCCCGTGAAAAACTACATCTAGGGGTTTAGTGAAGTTTATTTGGGGCGCTAAAAAGCTCAAGAAACCCGAGACAAAAGCATTTTTTGAAAAAAACCCGTTTTCTCGAATTTCCTGCGCTTTTCATGGAACGAGAGTGGGCGCATTCTATTCCTCGTCAAAAATTGCTCCTAGGGTCTAACTGTAATAAAAATGTAAATTCTTATGTAAATGTAAATTCTTGTGTAAATGTAAATGTAACTGTAAATGTAAATGTAAAAATTTTTACATTTACATTTACACTTACATTTACACAAGCGGAGTAACAGGCCCCAGAGTGAGGTTGGAAAAGGGGTCATGCGCCTACTTAATTTTTTCATTTTTTACAAACTTAAGAAAATTTTAGCCTTCACGCTTCTGCCTCGCTCAAAGGAGGCACTGTCGTTCGACCGGTGTTCTTCGAGTTCCCTAGAGACAATGAAACTCACAATCTAAGCCATCAATTCCTATGGGGATCGGCTTTGATGATTGCTCCAGTGTTGTATCAGGGTGCTGTCACAGTGGATGTCTATCTGCCGTCTGAGGCAATTTGGTATTCACTATATGACTATTTTTATGGAACTCAAATTTCAACGGGCCATCAGACGTTTACAGCTCCATGGGATTATTTGATACCCGTTTTTGTTAGAGGTAGATTCTAGTGAATTTAAACGGTGTTGAATACGAGTCACGTCAAAATGTCGACTAGGCCAAAATGCAATGTAATCTCCTGACGTGTAAGCGCGAACAACTTCTAGCCTGCGTTGTTCGGCCTTGAACCAAACTTGTCGAGGTTTATGGATTTCCTTTCCTTGTTGAACATCAATGATGTCAGCCTCGACGGATTTATGAAATTCTTTAAGCACCATGATAAAGGTCTGCTGTTTTCTTTAGGTTTAGACAGGCTGTACACCTAACCATTGTTGACTCCTTTCTTACTCTATTGGTCTGAAGCCGATCGTTTTTGAGATGAGTAAACAGTCAAGGGCTTATATTCCCCATTTTGTAGATTTTACTTTTTCGACGGTCGACATTTTGACAGGTTTACATTTTTACGGATCGACTGATTTTGACGGCGAATTATCGAAATTTTGACGTGTAATCGTTTAGAGTGCGTGCTAGCAGTCGTGAAACGCATTTCACGACGATTTCTGAACTCTAGCCGTTTGGAAATTGTGAAAATGCACTATTTCCGGACGATTTTCAGGCAATTTCCGGACTGCTAGCGTTTGTGAATAGTCGTGAAATGCGTTTCACGACTGCTAGCACGCACCCTTAATACCATAGACTTTTTGTGAAGTTCAGTCCAGTCCGTTCTGCCTGCCCCTTTCCATGTTAAACACTAGCTAATACAAAAAGCACTACGCGCTTTGAGCATTTTAAGACAATTTCTTAGAAATAGGGAAAAGTTCGAGCCCAGAGAAGTTATCGTAAAAATGAGAAATTCTCAAAATTTATGAAATGCCATTTTTAGGTGGTTATATTTTGCCAAGACAACGTCCGAGCACCACTACCGTCGCATCACGACTTAACGAATTCCAACTTTTGGTGGCTCTAGGTAACAGAAGTTGCGTTCTTTCCCAGAAATTTTTCTTTAGACGCAAATAGCCAAGCCTCTGGCGAGCTCTACTGGGACGACGGCGAATCCTTGATCCCGAATGATGACTACTCTCAACATAACTACCACCATTTCTTGTACAACTTCACTGTCAATAACCAATCCGCTACGTTGACGATCACTCAAGACAGAATAGGGGTATTTATCGACCATTTCTACGAAAAATTAACCTTTCAAATTTTAGACGAATTTACCGCTCAACACGCTAGATAACATCGAAATCTTGGGCTATTCATATCAACCGAACTTGAAATCAGCTACTTTGAATGGAAGTCCTGTATCGATAAATACACAATTGTCTAGTTGGAGTCCATTTACAAAGGTGTTGAATATTACGACTTCGGGTTTGATCGACTTAAACAAGAATGGACCAATATGGACTTTATCTTGGCAGAATTTGAATGCATAGAATTTCTGACAAATTGTGCAAATTTGATCAAATATTAATCGAATAAAAATTATGAAAAAGTTGTGAAAAGTTTTTGATTCGAAAATGATTTCATTCGATTAACCTCAGAGCGCCAACCTGTCCGCTTTTGGGACACTTAAATTTTAAAAGTCTGTATCTTTTTGTTCTATCAACTAATTGAAATGTTCTCTTGGATCTAGGTAATACTCGAGATGATCTTTCATATAAAAATTTTTATTTTTGATTTGAATGCTTATTTTTTTGTTAACATGGATATCTAAACATCGAATCTATTCAACCTGTCCGCTTTTGGGACACTAAAAAACAAATCGAAAAAAATGATTTTTTTCAATCACTTCGACCGGATTTTTTTAGAACCATAGAAGGGATGATGAAAAAAACGTTTTTGAAGGTTTCATCGCTATCCGACATTCGCATATTTTTCTACGGCTTGTTTAAATAAGCGAATTTTACGAATTTTTTCAGCATCATTTTGAGGGGTTTTCTATGCGAGGAATCGATTGCAAGTAGCTTATAGGCATCAAAACTAATATTTGACATTGATTCAAGGGACTAACCTTAAGTATTGAAGGAAATTTTCCTGATTCAGGGCCCAACCCAATCAGTCTTTTTAAGCGTAACTCATGTTTTCGTGTTAATACTCAAACTTTTTGAGAGCCCACTTTAAAAATTGGGCTCTCAAAGATGTATCCTTATTTTAAACTATTGATATTTGGCTATATAAATCGATTTTTGAGAAATTTTCGACCCTCCTAGGGTTTTTCCATGCGCTGAACACGAATCCGCCGTTATTTTTTGTCCTAAACCTCGGGAATATGTCAAAAAATGGCTTACGATGAGGTACCTCATACGAGGTAAAAACCCCCTTTTGGGGTTCTAACCTCGTATGAGGTACCTTCCCGTGATCAAAATAAAAAAATTCCTTCGGATTCGAGTTCCCCATGCCGAAAAACCCCTCAGAACAAAAAATCAGCCAAATTGGAAAACTTTTTGAAAATTCTGAAAAAAAGGCTGATTGGATCGTATTCGTCATACATTCTTGCTTACTGAAAAAAAATTTCATCGAAAACGAGCGAAAAATCTGATTTTAGATGTATTTTTTGAGCGACAACAACTGATGCCACAACCCAATAAATATCCTGCGGTGCAGAAAAAATCACGCGCTGACAGGAGCGTGATTTTTTTAAATCAATTTTTGAAAAAAAGGGGGGGACCAAGGTAAATTTTTCAATTCCCGTCCCGAAAATCACGGGAATCTATCCCGTCCCGCCTCGGATCCCGAAAATCCCGCCATAGCCCATCCCGAAAAATCCCGTCCCGGCCAATAGGTCAATCCCGAACTCGGGATCGAACACTAGTTTATAGTCATAATATCATCTGCATGCGTTAATGCTATAATAAATTGTATTAGTATAGTTCTACTGATTTTAAGGCGTAAAAAGAGTAAACAACAAGTTTTTCCTATATCTAATAAGCAATCGTGGAATAGAGAAATACGACTTTTTATAGTGTCATTTAATATGTTTTTGCCCAGTTGTTACAGGGGTTAATTCAGGTATTATTTGGGCTATTTTCCGTTAATTTCTCATTTTTAGCTTGGATATTCCATGCAATTTTACTATGGAGCTGAAATCTATAGATTTGTTATCGACTATGCTTGCTTGTCTCCGACTTGGACACTCATATTCATTAGTAAAAATTTAAGGAATCGTATTTTTAGAAAAGTTACCCCTAAAACTTTCAGTTAAAATTCGCATATTTTTATAGCACTTATTTTAAAATTTTGTGTTTTCGACCGTTTACCAACTATTGTTTGATCCCCAACATGATGATATTCACAGAACTTTTCAAATTAGCTCAAAGTTTTTACTCATGTGTTTTTTATACGATTCTGAGTTATTTTTGAGTTTTGTCCGCTCTAGAATCTCTAAACGACCACGAAGGGATGTCTAAAAAGTACCATTTTGGATCTTGGCTTAATTTCTCATTTTTAGCTTGGATATTGCATGCAATTTTACTATGGGGCTGAACTCTATAGATTTGTTATCGACTATTCTTGCTTGTCTCCGACTTTGACACTTATGATCATTAATAAAAATTTAAGGAATTGTATTTTTAGAAAAGTTACCCCTAGTAAGTTGACTTCCAAATAAAAATTCGCATATTTGGAAATTTTCGCAATTTTGAAGCCGGAAACTTTTTGAACAACCCAATATCAATGTTTTATAAACTCTTATTATAGCATTTATCTTAAAAATTTGTGTTCTCAACCGTTTACCAACCATTTTTCTCTCAAAAATTCGAAATATTGACATACAGTCAATCCTCGATTATCCGACTCCCCTCGGGAGGGGTCGGATGATCGAATCAGCGGGAGGAGATCGAATAATTGAGGTCGACGGGAGGGGGTCGGATAATCGAGGTTTGAAATATGCAAATTTCGGAAACAGTCAACCCTGCGAGATTGAACCCACATTCCCAATGGCGGCATCCTCTGTTATTAATTCTAAGCCCTATATGTAATTCTAAGCCCCTTTTGATTCTTGCGGTACTACGGTAGCCAATGGCTTGGGGACTGCAAGTCTCAATGAATTTTTTCGTAAAGTAAAGCTTTTTTCATGAAAATTCTTAAAACATTGATATCCGATCCTGTTTTTAATGTTTTAAAATTTTTCTTAAAAAAGCTTTACATCACGAAAAAATTCAGAATTTCAGAAATTTTTTGCAAAAAAATTTCCTGAAAATCATTTTCTTAACCAAAGTTAAAATTGTTTCATTTCTATAATACCGTCAACTTTAATTTAAGAAATTTTTAATAAATTCAATTTTTTTAATGCTGATTATCGCGTGTGTGTCTGAGACTTTCTTTCCATAAAGTATGGCACGAGAAAAATTTTAGCCATAAATTTTCTTCAGAAACACGCAATATTTACTTAAAAAATTAGAGCAGTGTTGTATCCATGCATTTCAAGAGAACCGAACCGTGTACACGGTTCAAGATTGATGCTTTTTTAATTCCCAAGCGTCTAGACGAGAGCATTTTCTAATCATTACACGCTTGAATCCGAGTGAAGTGAACCGTGCTGCACGGTTCACTTCTAGCTGTCGAAGTGAACCGTATACACGCTTCAAATATGCTTGAATCGTGTACAAGCTCCACTTGAAAAGGTTTTAAATCTTAACAAATTTCATTTGGTTTGAATAGTGTTGTGCAGTTGTAAATTTGCAAGTGTAAATTTACATAAAATATGTAAATCTATTTTTAAATCGCCATAACTTTAACAGATTAACGTTTCAGGCCTCCCTTTGTGCAAAAACATTTAGCTCAAGCGGGATTCGAACCCGCGACCTTGTACGAAAAATCAAAAAGTCCATTTTTTTCACGGCGGATATATATATAGTGCCAAAAATGGAAACAATTGAAAACTTATTCTATATGGTTTTAAATTGTTTCTGAAGCATTTATTTAGACGATTTTTGCGTTTTTATTTATGCATCAATCGAAATTAGCTAAATTTTAGATTTTTTTAAAGGGAGGGGGAGGGGGGGAATTCAATGTGCAAAAAAATTTAGACTCCGGCGGGAGTCGAACCTGGTCCCAAAAAGACGTTAGCCAACTACGTTCCCAATTGAGCCATAGATGCAAATTAATTGAAAGGATTGTAAAATTTATATATTAAAAGCAATATTTAACCGTCTTTGGCCACGGTTGTAAAAATACAACATCGATGTTTTCATCTCTATCTATGACGAAATAGCTTTGATTGATACTTTTTGTGCTGGGAGAGATTTTTCAGCTTATAAGCAACACATATGTGCAAACGATTTTCGGGTTAACTTTACTAAAAATGAGAAAAACTTAAAAAAAGAAAATGTAACGTTTTTTATGAAAATTTCGCAATTCTTGGTACCTCGCACGAAATCTTATTTTCAACTTTTCTCGCGATTCCTGAGGGCCCCAAAAAAGCTTTTCTACACTTTATTTAGGTTTTTAATAGCAGGGAATCCGAATTTGAAGTCCTTTTCAAATTTTGAGTGAAGTTTTGTGGTTTTCTGATGACTTCGAAAAATCGAGTCACAGTCTTTGGAAGCTATTTTTCGGCCCGAAATTTGAGGTTCTAAAAGTTTTCTTTTTGCCTGATATGCTATTCACACCACAATTAACATGTTTTTCATAAAAAATCAATAGAAAAAATTCCGGCCAAAAATGGGTTAAAAAAAGTTTGTATACATAACGAACCAATTTTCGCAGAGGAATAACTTTTTATAGCAGCTTCCATTTTTCGTGATCTTAGGTTCAAAATGCTCGGTATAACTTATAAAAAAACTCTTTGGTTAAATTTTTGCGTTTTCTTTTAGAAAAAATGATTTCATACTCAAAAAAGACAAAAAATTGCGTTTTTAATGACTTTTTAGTAAATTTTTTGTCATTTTTCTCATATTAGTCGAAAAATTTAACCAAAGGATTGTTCTAAATTTTGTTGCGAACAGTTTTGCCTAAAGATCATGAAAAATTGTGGTGACTGAAAAAAGTTATTTCGTTTTGAAATGTCTTACAAATGACCTTTCACAGATGAACAACTAAAAGTTTAAGTTTTTTGAGTTTGCTAAAAACTTTTACTCTGTATTAAAATATAACTTTTCAGCTTTAAAATGCTTTTTTCCCTAATCAAAAACTCTTTTCCTAAGCCGATATATGCCATTTTTAAGTTCAGCATGTTTTTCATATTGGACACAAAAACTCGAAATTTCAAAAATCGCTGTGCGATTGAAATTTCTTGCACAACTATGCTTAAAATAAGCTTAATAGCTGAAATAAACAAGATTTAGACCCACTTTTATTGTTTCCATTTTTGGCCCTATTTTTATGCGCCGTGTAAAACTTGCATATCTCTTGAAGGTTAAATCGATTCTGGCGAGCGACCGTTTTTTTGTAGGGCATGTAAGGCCCTTAATTTATGCCACCAAACTTTTTTGAAATATTTCAATTCCGGGGGTTATGGGCGTAAATGTATAATAGTCAAATTTGGTATACCTATAAAGATTAGCCTCTAGCTCAAACCGACCCTAGCTTGGAGGGTTGGGTTGGGAAATAGAATTATCCGGATTTATCCGGTCCCGGAGAAGTGGATAAATCCGGATTTTCCCGGGGAATTCTGAAGAAATCTGGGGAAATCTTTTCCCCGGAATTACTTGGTTTGAAAATTTTCCCTCCCTCAAACTTGCCTCGGTGGTACAGTGACAAAGCAGCGGCTTCGTGGCCACAAGGTCGCGGGTTCGAATCCCTCTTGGAGCCAATTTGGTTCTAAATTGGCTAATTTGGAACCAAATTGGCTCCAATCCGGGGAAATTCCAACCCTGGAGCTGCATAATGTGAATGGCTAGCCCTACGTAAAAGCGCGATAAAAAAAGTTAAACCGCATTTTCGCTCATAAAGCGACATACCACGTGAAAGGTGACCTGGCGAAATTTTTGATATGTAGCTCGACCCTCCAAGCCGGGGTCGGTTTGGAGCTAGAGGCCAATCTTTATAGGTATACCAAATTTGACTATTATACAATATACGCCCATAACACCCGGAATTGAAATATTAGAAAAAAAGTTTGGTGGCATAAATTAAGGGCCTTACATGCCCTACAAAATAAACGGTCGCTCGCCAGAATAGAATTTAACCTTCAAGAGATATGCAAGTTTTAGTGACACATACTCGAAAACGTGAATTGGTAATCTTTAATATATCACCAACTTCATGGGGCTATAGTTTGGCCAAAACACTTGAAACATATACCTAAATGGCCATAAATGTTATTAACTAGTCTGAAACAAATAAAAAAGTTGTTTTGAGCAAAATCCAAGACCCTTCAAAAAATGTCGCCATGGCAATTCCATTTTCTCACGAAGTTTGCTTTAAAGCCCAAATTTTGATTCGGATAAAAAATTCCAACCGGGCCTGGGAGTGGTAAAAAAGTGTAAATTTGTAAAGAATTTTTTTAAATATCAATAATTTTAGTTGTCACCATTAATTTGATGTTCATCATGATTGCATTCTTTTTATTTACTTTTCTTCTCGAAGCTTATTTATACTCTGTGATTTGGCGAGCATATATGTTTACAAAAGAATTTTATAGAAAAATATCCTCTAAAGGCTTAGGCTTAAACCTAGGCCTTTCCCAAGCCTAAGCTTAAAAGGGGGTCCAAAGTATGGTCGAGTAGAAAATTTTTTTAAGAGCGACCTTTCTAGGGGTAATTTTGGCTGAAAAATCCAAAAAAAAACACTCAAAAAATCCAAAAAAATTTCCTTGACCGTGTTTTTATTTTTGACCTCAAAATATGGGTGTTGAGGTCAAAAAATGCCCAAAATACGGCTTAAGCTTAGGCTTAAATTCCATAAAATTACTTCAAAAAAGCATCAGTTTTTGGAACCCTGTTGATTGCGGCTCAGTTGTTGTAATTCCATAAGAGTGATCAACTTTAATGATCTAAATATTATTTAATAAATAAAAGTTTTTCACATCATCTTTTTTATTATTTCGAAATGTTCACAAGTTGTTCATTTTGTTCGTTTAAAACTTTTTTCGCTAAATGATAGGCTCAAGCCTTCAAATAAATCAGAGGTGTTATTGGCATATGCTTAAAGGACCAGTCCACTTTTGAACCGAATTTTTGTTCAAATGTGGAAAAGAAAGTTCACGTTGGGGCAACCACTTCTTGCTTTGGAAGTAAAGTTCAATTCGATAACCCTGAAGAGATATTTGGCATACAACATTGCATTAAAATTTTAATCGTGTTTGTGTATTGAAGCGAAGAGATTGATGCCTGATTCAAATCTGTTTATTGAAACGAATTATTTTTGTCGAATAAAATGACTCCAAAAATATCTAATTTGAAAATTGATTTGAGTTATTGAAAAGAAAATATGAAACAGGTCTTCGAAGTTAACGTGTATCAGGGTTGTCGCAAACTCGAAAACTCGAACTCGATAAACTCGATTATTTTGAAACTCGATAAACTCGAACTCGAACTTGAAAAAATAATCGAGTTTTGAACAAGGAGTCATTCACATATCATGTGATCAAATATTTAACATTTTTAGGCTCCCTACCCCCCTCCGTGATCAAACATGATCACGCGCTTTCGATTTAGACCAATTTTTTCCGATTTTGACAGTTTTTTCGCTTTTGGTCAAATTTGTCAACTTTGGTGAATTTTTCGATTTAACAAATTTTTTCGATTTTGGTAATTTTTTTCGATTTTGACCAATTTGTTCGATTCTGATCAATTTTTTCGATTTTGATCAATTTTTTCCAATTTTGGCAGTTTTTTCGCTTTTGGTCAAATTTTTCAACTTTGGTGAATTTTTCGATTTTGGCAAATTTTTTCGATTTTGACAATTTTTCAATTGGATCAATTTTTTCGATTCTGATCAATTTTTTCGATTTTGGAAATTTTTATTATAAATTATTCACAAATTTTGGCCAAAAACATAAGGAGGACCATTAGGAAATAACATTACAAATCATTAATTTTTAATGTAAAAATAAACATACTAAACTCGAAAACTCGAACTCGATAAAACTCGAAAACTCGATATTTTTGAAACTCGATAAACTCGAACTCGAACTTGATAAACATTAAACTCGAACTCGATAATTTTTATGAGCCGCGACAACCCTGACGTGTATTTAAAGTTCAAACTGATTCAGGGAAATAGATGTGTGTATTGAAAAGAAAATCGAACATTTTTAGATTTTCTGCCTGAAAATGACTTTCTAGGGGTCAATTTATGCGTGGAATCGATTGTGCGCATTCCCAAAGTTTGAAAACGCCAATTCTTGCTAAAATACAGTCAAACCTCCGTTTTATGACACCTTCGTTTAATGACAGCGACCACGCAGGGATGCTGGCGGAAAAATTTGGTATATATAGCCAGTCGATTTTTTATATACCAAATTTTCCCGCCGGTATCTCTGCGTGGTCGTTATATCCCCCTTACCAAAGGTGGTGCAGCTCCATTTATTTCTCCAAAACCTAGCCCCAAAATTCCATCAAAAGTCGGATCATTCAACATAAGATCATTTTCATACACAGCTTGTCCAAAAGTAGTACGAGTTACGACAAGTTGATCCAATCCATCTCCTATCTAAAAGGTGAGGTTGACACGTTTCAATGCCCGAAAAAACCCTACCACAGCAGTATCCACTCCAAAAATTCCAGTAAATTCGAACAACATATTCGACATCACTACAATCGCGGATTCCTTGATAGATCATCTTGTTTTTGGGTATAGATTTTAGAGAGTGATCAAAGCTTTTTAAATAATTTTTTTTCTAAAAAAATTCCGTGACTCGATTTTTAGCGAACTTTTGAAACGTGGGAGCAATCAAAACAACTACCTGTACATCACTTTTTCATCATATGCAAATAATGAGCCATCGAAATTACATAAACTCAATGACGCTCTCATTGTTTCTTTGTGAGTGTTAGTCTATGTATTTGTGTTGTGATTAGAGTTGTGCTGGTCAATTGGCATATTTGAGGTAAATGTCAAATATGTCAATTGACAATATTTGACATCAAATAATGTAAAATATTCAAAAACAACCAAAAATTTTTTTTTCCACGTAGATAGCCCCCTGTTTGGAATAAAAGTGTTTTTGTTTTTGACACGAAAAAAATATCTTTGGTCGTTTTTGAATATTTGACATTATTTGACAATATTTGACATCAATTGACGTCAAATGCACAACTCTAGTTGTGATCTGTTTATTTCAACTTAAAAAAAGACTCATTCCCGGGGCGTACACAAGCGGATTACCTAAAACAAATATTCGTAGGAAGATTGCCATCATGAGTTCATATTTTGAACTTAAAGTACATGTTAACTTCATTTTTGCTCGACGCCTTTCTCTTGTATATTGATTGTTTGATGATCTAACCTCTTCAATTTGATGAAGTCGAGAGGGCACGGGGTGTCGTTAATTCGAGGTTCGACTGTATATAATGTCCGATTTGTTCAATTCAAAAAAAGAGTGACACTCAGATGACAAGAGTGACACTCAGGCGACACGAGTGGCACTCGGATGACAAGAGTGACACTCAGGCGGCAAGAGTGACCGAATCTGTCACTTTTGTCGCCTTAGTCAATTATTTGTCCCTTTTGGTGTGACAAGTATGACACATGTCATATTTGTCACTTTAACATAAATTATGTCACCTGACGATGAAATTAGTGACTGTTGCTCGCCAACAAACTAGTGCCCCCAACTTGTGGACACACTTTGGACCATCGCGTGTTTGTCTTGTGATCTGTTTATTTCAACTTAAAAAAAGACTCATTCCCGGGACGTACACAAGCGGATTACCGCCATAAATCCTAAAACAAATATTCGTAAGAAGATTGCCATCATGAATTCATATTTTGAACTTAAAGTACACGTTAACTTCATTTTTGCTCGACGCCTTTCTCTTGTATATTGATTGTTTGATGATCTAACCTCTTCAAGTTGATGAAGTCAAGAGGGGACGGGGTATCGTTAAATCGAGATTCGACTGTATATAGTGTCCGATTTGTTCAATTCCGTCACACTTCATATCTTTTTTTCCTGGACTCTTTGATTCCAAAAAGCACTTTTTCAATAAAAAAAACTTTTGAGCTCCAAATCATTTTTTGAGCCAAAATTCTTTTGCCGTTTTAAAGACCAATATATTTCCAGTCAATACCCAAGTACTATCCACTAGGCCTTGAAGTTTTATTATTTTGGGTCCGTGCTATACTCAGCGAAAGATTCATTAAAAAAATTTGAAGCAAGTTCCCTTGGTTGCACTACTTAACGTTGACTAAACCCGGCAAAAAATTTTTTGTATTTTCTTCTGGAAATTACCCATTTAGGGCTAATTTTATGCGAAAAATCTTTTTTTCAGGTTGCGGGAGTGCGCGCACTCCCGCAACCTGAAAAATGGTGAAAATTTGATTTTCTCGAGAAATGAACAAATATTCCCCCATGCATCCCTGCGTGATCGTTTTTGGCGGGAAAGTTAACAGGATTTTCCGCCAAAATACGACCACGCAGGGATGCCTGTTAAAAACTATATAAAATCGTTGCTTTCATGCAACTTCACCGATCATTGTTCGATCAAAAATACCTATCAATGAATTACAAGATTTCCGCTTGAACAATCTTTAACACTGGAAAGGTCACGGCTGAAAATATGTAGCATTGAACCAGTTTTTCATGCTGAACACGATGGTGAAAAAATTTTTTGAAAAAAAGTACTATCCTAAATCCTACAGCTCCATCTTTCAAGAGATATGCGAATTTTTGACTATATCACAAAAATTGCTATAACTCGAGCTAGCAAGCGTTTTATAAGCTGGTTTTGCTGTTGTTAGAAAGCTGAAACTGCGAGCTACATTTTTATATATTAACCTTGATTTATTGCTCCAGCTGTTTTTTTATAAATTTGCATATTTTGTCAAGGAAGTTGATTGTTCAACCACTATATAGTCACAAAATTCAACCTAAGTCTATAAAATCGTGCATTTTGAAATCTTTTTCCATTTTACATTTGAAGCCCAATTTCCTAGCAATTTTTTGACACCAAGAAAATGGGGCCTTGTAAGAAGGGATGTTGACCTACATGGCATTTTTCTCAGACAAAATGATGATTTTTTTGGTGATTTTTTTCGAATTATGGAAAAATTTAAAAATTAATTTCCAGCATCTTTTCTAAACTTTCAAGCAAAAATAAAAACGCTAACATTTTCCATTTCTCGAGAAAATCGAATTTTCACCATTTTTCTGCGGTTTTCAGGTTACGAGAGTGCGTGCAATCGATTTTTCGCATAAAATTACCCCTAAATGGGTAATTTCAGGAAGAAAATAAAAAATTTTTCTGCCGAGTTTAGTCAACGTTAAAGGACCAGTCCAGTCAGTTACAACTATATGAAAAAATGATATATTCGGAAAGATCATGAAAAGTGGAGCATTTTTTGTTTTTACGGCATGTTCTGAATCGTTGTAGTTTTCGAGATAATTGCGTTTGAAATTTTGAATTT
>OZJO01018910.1:0-36280 GCA_900406225.1 Acrobeloides nanus | reverse complement strand
AGATTTTTCAAAAATCGCCAACTTCAAATGCGATTTTCTCGGCAACGATAACGATTCAGAGGTTGCCATCAAAACAAAAAATGCTCCATTTTTCATGAACTTTCAGAATATATAACGTTTTCATAGTGTTTTTTCGAGTCGATTGGTCCTTTAAAATATTTTATATATTAGTAAACTCTTGCTATTCTTAAAAAAAATATATAAGAAAGACTCTAAATAATTCTAATAAACAAAATGATAATCATCGTCTATGTAGATTTTTCTTTTTTTGGTTTATTAGCAAAAAGTCGATTATATAGTTGAACATCCAGGTCAGTAAATGTTGCAGTTCCACCAAATACGGCGGCCGCAGCTAGCCACTGTAGGAAAGTGAAAGTATTGTTGAACCAAAATACCGAGATCAATAATGACAGAAACTTTCTCAACGTAACTATTAGGGTAACAGTAAGAGAATCTGTCTGTGAGTTGAGCTGATACACGAATAGGATGCATACCCATCTAAAAATAACTTCTTTTTAAATAGTACCGGAAGAAAAAAATTAAGTGCAAAAAATATCGCGCTCAGAATGGACTCGAACCCGGCATCAGTCTCATCGAAGCACGCAGCGCTAGCCACTACACTACAAGAACAATTGAGATGAAATCACAATTTTAACCTATCAATAACATTTTTCACTCATTTTTTAAAAATGAGTGAATAATGGGGGACCATTAGGAAAAATTATTTTCTCCTCCCTTGTCGTCTCTCCCATGTCCCCTTTCCTCCTCCTCTATCCTATCCCTACCTTTCTTCCCTCCCCATCATTTTCTCATTCTCCTCTTCACAGTACATTTACTTTGTACTGGGGTTTTTCCATGTAGGGAATCGATTCCCGAAGGTTTTGAGTGATTTCGAAATTTTCCTGGCCCTCTCTCGGCGTTCGATCTAATGTGTGAATCGACGAAGTTTTTCGAGTATAACAAGTCCAACAACTTACTGCATAGCACAAGCACCTAACAATTTCAACCACAGCCCAGGAATTCCTAAGCTAATTCCCAGTACTTCATAAGCTGGACTATTGGAGAATTCATTCAAACTTCTATAGATATCCGTCCCCCAAAAAGTGAAGAATGGTAGGCCAAGAGCATGCTAAACAAACAATTTTTTGTCGTTTCGAAAATATATTAGTCTTACAATATAAAACATTGCTTCGCGTGGATGCTTTCCATATGTGGAATACATCTTTTCTTGAAGTATGGCCAAATATGATGAAGCAATCAAGGCAACAGTCAACATTATAATCCCTAAATTCTTTTGGATCATCCAAATTAAGATAAGCCGTTTGTTTTAGTGATCGATTCCGTCCCGAAAATCCCGGGATTTTTGGCACCCCGTCCCGAAATTTTTGAGCGAAACTCGATCCCGTCCCGAGTCGAGATAAAAAACACACCCCTAAAAATACCCCTCCCCCTAAGTTTTTATACCCCTAAAATGGATTAAAAAATTATAAAAAATGGGTTAAATTTTTTTAAATATCCTGCGGTGCAGAAAAAATCATGCGCTAACAGGAGATGATTTTTTTTATCAATTTTTGAAAAAATTGAAAAAAATCACCTTGGTCCCCTTTCATGTTTTTTTCAAAAATTTTCGAAAAAGGCTGAAGGGGGACCAAGGTAAATTTTTTTTTCAAATCCCACCCCGTCCCGAAAATCCCGGGAATCGATCCCGTCCCGGATCCCGAAAATCCTGCCATAGCCCATCCCGAAAAATCCCGTCCCGGCCAAGAGGTCAATCCCGAACTCAGGATCGAATACTAATTTGTTTTACCTATTGTCCATTCTTTATAGTGCTTCTCTGCCTCCTCCAATGACATTGTAGTATCACTCTGTAAAAATATAGATATACAAGGAGACTGCACCAGCCTGTCTAGCCCCCGAATACAAAAAATCAGTCGATTTGGAGAAATTTTTGAAAATTCGATTTTTTACAATTCTACGAAAAAATGATATATTCGGAAAGATTATGAAAAATGGAGCATTTTTTGTTTTTACTGCATCATCTGAATCGTTTTCCCCATCGAGATAAATGCATTTTAAAATATGAATTCGTGCACGTGTTTTCGTTGTAATAATCAAAATTATTTGAATTTTTGCGGAAAAATTGTAAAAAATAGCACCAACCGACAGGGAATTTTATGCTGAACAACTTTGCTGATTGAAGTTTGCGTAAAAAAATATTTCTCTTATCAAAAATGTAAAATAAATTTTTGAATTTTTGTATATTGAAACGAAAACCCTGCATAAATTTAAATTTATTTTGCATTTTTGATTGGAGAAAATTTTTTACGTGTCGATTTTTGACCCTACAGCCAAAGGGGTGAGATCAAAAAATTTTTTCGACTAAAAATCGTCTTCAAACTCATATATGAGCTATCCGAATACGTATGTTTCATTTTAAAAATCCTCAAACTGCAGATTTTGAAAATCCTGGATACGGCCCGAAGTTTTTTCACTACTGTACCTTTTTTTCATTCGTAGCATTGACAAGAGTACATACAACAATCCCCACGGTAACTGCTAGTACGGATAAATATTTTTTTGTCGAATATTTTCTCCCAAGAACGAGCCGGTTCATCAACAAGCTTGTCAATAAGGAACCCTAAAATTTCATTCTTTTTTCGCTACCTTCACAAAAAAACTACTACCGATCGGAAAATGATATGAAGTGGCACAGGGACATGGAAATTCAACGCCTGGTTGTTAATAAAGTTCACAAAAGTAAAAACAATCACCACCGGAATATAGCCGCGAATTGGAATCTTGTTCGGAATGGTCAAGAAACGTGATGAGACGAAAAGCCCTTCTAAGGCAATAAATAGGAATGTGGCAAAGGTCAATAAGCTCATAGCCGATGGGTTTTCTCTAAAATTTGCATAGTAGGTAAAAATTCTCAAAAAGTGTGTTATATACTTTGCCAATGATTCGACACAAGTCATACAGGCAATACATCCAGTTAACGTCCCAACTGCCGAAACATGCCACGGATCTAGTAACATTATTTTCTTCTTTCTAAAATTACTTGAATAAAAGTGCACAACGAGCAATAATTTTATAAGCTAATCTAATTTCGCATGTAGTTGAGAAGTTGGAAATATTTCACGCAGCCCCCTAGAGGGCTGCGTGAAATATTTTCACGTACGGTGTAAGACACTTTCCTGGTCGAGAAGTGACCTTTGAACGAGATGACCTCTTAAGCTAATTAAAGGGGGTGACAATCATGGCCTAATCCAAGGAAAAAGTTGTTGCCAAAACAGTCTATATAGGGGTAAAATCATGCGAAAAATCGATTGTGCGTATTCCCGAAGCATGAAAATGCTTCCTTGACCCTGATTCAGGGAAAATATAGATTTTTTCGATCAAAACAGCACTAGTACTTGATTTGAAAAGACCTTTTCCATCAACAAGCCTCTATGGTGCAGTAGCGGCTTAGTGGTCACAAGATCACGGATTCGAATCCCGCTCGGAGCCAAATTTTTTTGCATAAAGTAAAATTTTTCGATTTTTACTTTGTGCAAAAAAATTTGGCTCCAAACGGGATTCGAATCCGTGATCTTATGACCACTAAGCCGCTATTGCACCATAGAGGCTTGTTGATGGAAAACGTCTTTTCCAACCAAGTACTAGTGCTTTTTTGGTCGAAAAAATCTATATTTTCCCTGAATCAGGGTCAAGGAAGCATTTTCATGCTTCGAGCATACGTGCAATCGATTTTTCGCATGATTTTACCCCTATACAGGTTGTTTTGACAAAAAAATTTTTCTTGGATTAGGCCATTGTCATCCCCCTTTAAGCATTAACCGACATCTCTACTCCCTTTTGACACCAAGCGTCCTCTAATGGTTTCAGGAGGTTTGAGAAGTCTCAGTTAGCACGCTATAAAAGTGGCATCTCTACTCCTTCGTTTTTTGTAAAAGTCACGTAATAATGTGATATGTGATAACCCCCCACGACGTACCAAAAATCCGAAAAGTTGAGGCAAGGATTAAAATAATAAAAAAATGTCGCCAATCGACTCAGCTCGTCGGGCGCTTCAAAACGAGTATCATATCATGGGGTTTTGGGGAGGGTTGACCTATGGCCGAGTGGCTAAAGTAACAGCTTTGTAGTTTATAGGTCGCGGGTTCAAATCCCAACTAGAATTTAAAGTTCTCCAAATTCCATGAAAATTTTTGTATCTCTTTATTTTGGTCTCTAAAACACTTTACTATCATTTTAAATTCGATGTGGGATTCGAACTCGCGACCTATAAACTGCAAAGCTGTCACTTTAACCACTCAGCCATGGGTCAAACCCACAACCCCCTCCCCTCCACGATAGGGTACTCGTTTTGAAGCGCTCGGCGAGCTGAGTCGATTGCAGCCCATGTAATTGCAATAAAAGTTGCCTGAATTTCAATAAAATCGAGTTTATTGAAACGATTTATAACATGCTATCATGTCAATCGTTCCAATAAACAGGCTTTTATTGGAATTCAGGCAACTTTTATCGCAATTATTTTGAAACAGACTATACTGTCCTAGTATCAAAAATTAAACTTCAAAATCCAAAAAGTGTCGCGTTTTTGCACAAATCGACTCTTTAATTTCTAAAATTCAGAGCCGAAGAGAGACAGCTTCAACCAATAAGGAATAGAAGAAAGTCGTTTGCTAGTAAATTGAATAATTATTGAAAATTGTTTACTTTTAGCTCATATGTCTCAAAGTGGCTTTTTGTTGTGAGAAAAAAAATGTTATAAAATATTATGAAAAAAACTATGAACTCAAGGAAAATTTAAAACTTTAAAAATCGAATGAAAAATTATAAAGACCATTCAAATCAATAATTCAAAAAACTTTCTTAAACGTGAGTAAGAAGCGATACCGTCCGATCTGGCAAGTTAAGCAACGTTGGGCCCGCGGGTTCGATCCCACTCGGAGCCAATTCTTTTTGCTTTGTCCATAAACGGATAAAAAATTTTGCCTAGGGGTAATTTTATGCGGAGAATCGGTTGTGCGCATTCCCGAAGCGTGAAAACGCTTCCCTCATCCTGATTCAGGGAAGAGATGTGTATATTGAAGCGAAAATGTAAATTATTCAATAAAATTACCTTAGACAGCCGGATTTCCAGCTAAAATTTGAATAATTTACATTCTCGCTTCAATACATCCATTTCTTCCCTGAATCAGGGTCAGGGAAGCGTTTTCCCGCTTTGGGAATGCACACAATAGATTCTTCGCATAAAATTACCCCTAGGCAAAAATTTTTTCAATTTTTCAGGAATTTTTCGATTTTTAACGAATTTTTAATTTTTGAGGAATTTTTCAATTTTTGGCGAATTTTTCGATTTTTGACAAATTTGTCATTTTTTGACGATTTTTTAATTTTTATGAATTTTTAAAAATTTTAATCGATTTTTAAAAGTGAGAATAGGAAAAGAAGAAATGTAGAAGGGTAAAGGAAAAAAGAGAAGGGGAGAAGAGAAAGAAGAAATGAGAAGGAGGAAGGAAAGTTAGAAGCGAGAAAGAAAATGGGTAAGGAGAAGGGGGAAGAGAAGGGGGTAAGGAGAAAGGAAGAAAGCGAAAGGGGAGGAGAAGGGGAAAGGAGAGGGAGAAACAGTGGCGTAGCCAAGAGGTGCAAGTGCACCCTCTCCGTTCCTGCCCAAAATTCCGAAAAAAAACATAAGGTTTTTATGCTGTGGTGAAAATTTTTTGATTTTTCGTCTATATTTTTGAAAATTTCTGACCAAGTGCACTTCCCCCCCCCCCCCCCCCTATCTTTCTACTGATACTGCGCCCCCGCTCTGAGGGGTCTGGCTACGCCATTGGGGAGAAAAGAGAAGGGAGAAAGTAGGAAGGAAGAGGGAAAGAAGGAAAGAGAAAAAAGACGGGGAAAGGGGTAAAAGAATGGGAGAAAAGAGAGATAGAAGAAAAGAGACGAAGGAAGGGGTAACAGAGTAGGGAAAAGAGAAGGAAGTGGGAGATTTTTTCGCAAAAAATTCAAAAAAGTTTGTGTATTACAACGAAAACATGTACACAAAATTCAAAAACAATTTTCTCGAAAACTACAACAATTCAGAGCATGCCATAAAAACAAAAAA
This sequence comes from Acrobeloides nanus, assembly GCA_900406225.1. NCBI lineage: Eukaryota > Metazoa > Nematoda > Chromadorea > Rhabditida > Cephalobidae > Acrobeloides > Acrobeloides nanus. Next base: position 30,165 of record OZJO01018910.1, on the reverse strand, counting down.
TGCTCCATTTTTCATGAACTTTCTGAATGTTAAAAAAATGGCAACTTTTTCGTGATCAAAGACGCGTCATTCTAGTAATTATGAAATTAGTTTTAAAAAATCACATTTTCTTATAAATAAACCGGAGAGAAAAATTGTGCTGAATAAATAAATGAAGCAAAATTGCACAGACCGCTCCTGACAATTTGTGTTCGACTCGTCAATTTTTTTCATATGATATGGTTGTAGTTTGTAGTCGAGCACAACACTACACGATGGAACTTGGAATTCTCCATTCGGTCATACAATTGTTTTGGACGAGTTCAAAGTGGCATAACCCACAGCCAAAAGTCTCGTCATGAACATCATGTGCTCTAACTTAATTTTGATGATTATTGGAGTACTTGAATTTGACAAAGTATGTGTATAAATTGTGTATAAATTATGTATAAATTATGTATAGATTATTTACTTCCAGCTATATATGTAAAATATTTTGAAGCAATATTTATCCAAAAATAAATAACAAAAAACATTGGTTTTACAATAAACATGGTGATAAAATATTTCCAAAAACGATATTGATATAATGCACAGATCTCTGAGTTCTGATAAGAGTTAAAAGTTGGGCACCTATTTAGAGCACGCCTTAGGCTTATAATAGATGGGCACGAGGTCGGATTTGGTTTGCTTTGCGGAGAGGGCATAAGTGAAAAGAGGAGTTGTCTTTTTCAGGCTCTTCGTTTCAATGTTCAAACTCGTTTGAAAATTTTTTGTTTTGCTCATAACTTTTTACGGTTAGATTTTCAAGTAGTGCCGTAAAAGAAAAAAATGTTCCAAATTTTGTGCCCTATCACATAGCATCAATTCCCCAAAAGTGGACTGGTTTTTTAAGAAAGCATTTGGGGTGCACGATTTCCCGAATAAAATTAACCCTAACACGACGTACGAAAATGCCTAGAAACGATGGAAACGCAAGCCTTCATAGCGCAATCGGTAGAGATTCTCAAAAGCCATATTAAACGGCGAGAGTTTGATCCCCGAGATCAAAATTGATTCTACCATCTTGATTCCGTACCATCATTACAGCCTACTCTAACTGATATCTATTCAGGGTGGTTTAAAAAAGTGCAATTTTGCGATTTTTCAAGTTGTTTCATTTCACCAAAATAAATCTATAGGGGGTTTTTCTATGCGAAAAATCGATTGCGCTCATTGAAAAATTGAAAACGCTTTCCTGACCCTGATTCAGGAAAGAGATTTATGTATTGAAGCGAAAATAGGCTAATACAAGATCAGGGAAGGGTTTTCAAGAAGAAGGGTTTTCAGAAAAACCAGGGGTTATTGAAACGAAAACATGAATAGGGTTATTTTTTATGAAAATTAAAAAATTTGAAAAAATCGCAAAATTGCATTTTTTTAAATCACCCTGTAAATTGGATAAAATGCGAGGTAAAAATGAGAAACAATGAAATTAGAAAAACCCATATGTATGGTTTAATAAAATATTAAAAATCTTCAATTTCAAAGTGACAGAATGTTTTAAAGCAGTGTTACATATAAGGCGACGTAAAAGGACCAGGGGTTATTGAAACGAAAACATGAATCAGAATTTTCGTTTCAATAACCCAAAACAATTTTCAAATTGGATAATTTTGATATCATTTTGTTCGTCTCATTTAGCTATAAAAAATTGTTACAATGTTCATTTTATGAAAATTGAAAAAATCGATTAAAAATTCAAAAAAGTTTGTGTATTACAGCGAAAACATGAATGCAAATTCAAAATTTCAAACGCAATTTTCTCGAAAACTACAACGATTCAGAAGATACCGTAAAAACAAAAAATGCTTCATTTTTCATGAACTTTCCGAATTTTAACAAAAATTGGCAACTTTTTTCCCACTGCACTGATCCTTTAAACAGTTTTGGTGTATATACAAAGTAGTAAAGTGAAGATATTAGCGACGTTGAGGAGCTTCGTTCAATCGCAGGCGACTTGTATGGGCGCTAACATCTAGATAACTTTCTTTCAAATCCACATACTGTTTCACACTCATCTAAACACAAAAATTATAAATGTATCAAATTGATGAACTACTTGAAAATGACATGTTCCCTTGGAAGTCAAAATCACTTGGTTTTTGTCGATAGTAAGAACACCATGTAAGCGAGTATCTTTCTTCGCATAAAATTCTTGCATTATTGCAGAGATATTGGCCGTGACTGGTAAGGCAATTGCTCCATCTCGACGTCTAAAGAAATTCGATTTTTTGGCAAAAATTTGATTTTTGATCAAAATTCGATTTGTGATCAAAATTTGATTTTTAGTAAAAACTTTTTTTTTGAAAAACTTTTTTTGGCCCACCCTGGAAATAGAAAGGGATAGTGACATGTTTTTAGTTTCCTTGAACTCATTCCATCGTTATCTTATCATCTAATCGATGATCTACAAATATTCAGACAGCGAGCCCAGAGAACTGTTTTTAGTGAAAACTTAATCAAAATCAATGGTGGTAAAGAAGAAATCCTGATTCAGGGAAAATTGGTTTGAAGCGGCTATTTAAAAAAAGTGAAAATTGTCATTTCCTGTATCAGGGAATCGTTTTTATGCTTCGAAAACGTGTGCAATCAATTTCTTGCATAAAATTACCCATGGAGAAGTATTTTCCAGATTTAAAAAATGCGAAAAACAAAAATAACCATTTTCGCTTCAAAATCAAATTTTCTCTGAATCAGGAAAGCGTTCTCACGTTCCGGGAATGCGGACCCTTAATATAAAAAGAACGGAAAATCCTTTATATGACTTACCGCTTGATGATTATCGTGACAGTGCCCATTAGAACAGTTTGAATGGTATAAGAACCATGATAGTTCATTTCATCAATAACCACCGAAGCTTCAGTTTGAAGCCCAGGCGGTACGACAATATTCGTATCCATACTCCATGTCACGATTTCGGATTTGATATTTTCCTGTAACGAATTGAAATGCATTTCATGTTTGAAGGCCGTTTTCAATTCAGCAATTTCACCTAAAAAAATCAAATTTTATATTGTACAGGGTGTTAGATAAGTAACATATAAATCTTATTTATTCTTGTATATTATTTCTTGCAATGGAATATAGACTAGGCTTAGGTTTAGGCTTAGGCTTAAGCTTAGGCCTAGGCTTAAGCTTAGGCTTAGACCTAGGCTTAAGCTTAGGCCTAGGCTTAGGCTTAAGTTCGAGAACTTTTCTCGGGAAAAATGTTGCCTTTTGACCAAATTCTTTTTGTTAAAAACGTAGGAAATCAAATTCTCTACATTAAAAAAAGGATTAGGTCAAAGATCAACACATTTTACCCGAGAAAATGCAATCCCCTGAGCACATAAAATTCACAAAAAATCCACTTTTTTTACCCATCCTGTATTTAGTTGTCACAAACTTTTATAAACTTCTATACTGATTAGTTTTCTGTGCTTCTTATATCCGAAACTCACATGGTGTCTTCAAAGTCAACTCAGCTTCAGCACCAAACATGTAACCCTGTTCTCGAGATATGCCACAGGTATTCTCACTCGTTCGTTCGGCTTTCAAGGAATAAGCCTGTTGTTGGGAAGTACTGTTCGTAAAGACTGATTTGAAGATAGTACTCGGTTTTGGCGCCCCCAACTGTTGTAAATTCGAAAATCCCGGATCTTTGTGAATAACAACGAGATTCTTTCGATTCTAAAGATTTTTTAAAGTAGCATGGTAAAATATAAATCTTATTTATTCTTGCATATTATTTCTAGCAGTAGAATATAGAATAGGCTTAGGCTTAACCCTAAGCCTAGGCTTAGGCTTAAGTATATTATTTTTTGCAATGGAATATAGTCTAGGATTAGGTTTAGGCTTAAGCTTAAGCCTAGGCTTAGACTTAAGCTTAGGCCTAGGCTTAGGCCTAAGCTTAAGCATAAGCTTAGGCTTAGGCTTAAGTCTAGACTTAGGCCTTAGCTTAAGCCTAGGCTTAGGCTTAAGTTCGAAAACTTTTAGATTCACCCAATAAAGTGGAAAATTTTTTCAAAATTTAAAAAATTCCCAAAAAAGTGTTTCTTTTTTCTGGTGACCAATTGTTTATTTTGACGCTTATTATCATGCATATTTGTGTAAAACTCGTTTTTGCCCATTGAATAAATGATAATCGTGTTTTACTACTATGTTCTCTTTTGATTCGCCTTGAGAATGGTGAGAGTGGAATCGATCGATACGGCTAATCCCTTCAATCAAACTAGTGCCCATCTTCTTCAATGAAAATGATGGCCTTTCTCGAATCAAACTCCGTCATGAAAACTTTTGCCGATTCTTCTACCGCAATACGTTGGAAGTCATGCTGGGAGTTGTCGCCACAAAGCTCCGCTGATTCATTCACTTATTGTTCAACTTTCTCAAAGGTTTTCTCAATGAGACCGTCGAGGAATCCGTTCAATGAATTCTTCGACTTGGATCCTTCAACGATAATGGCACTTAATTCGAGCGGGGGCAAACAACTTGAACAATACTGACGTCGAACTTTTTTATGAGCTTGTTTATAAAATGTACAGGGTGGTCACAAATTTTCGTAACGCTAAAATTTACTCATAAAAATTTGGCTAAAAATTTTTGGAGCTATTGTGGATTGGGAGGGATTACCCCAGGGTCAAAAATCGAAAAAAATTTTCTAAAAATTTTTTAAAATGACATATTTAGGGGTAATTTTATGCGAAAAATCGATTGAGCGCATTCCCGAAGCGTGAAAACCTTTGTTTGACCCTTAAAAATTGAAAAATACGTATTTTTATCCATATTTTCACTTTAAAAATCAATTTTTAAAGGTGAAACAAAGGTTTTCACGCTTCGGGAATGCGCGCAATCGATTTTTCGCATAAAATTACCCCTAAATATGCCATTTTTAAACAATTTTAGGAAATTTTTTCGATTTTTTACCCCCAAAATTAGCTGTTATAACTCTAATCCTGAGGAGATAAAAAATTTTTAAGAAAAAGCAAAAACTTTAGAAGGGTAGGGGAGTCGAACCCTTGAACGTCAGATTATTGGTTTGCAATCAATCCACTGAGCCACCATGCTTTTTGATTGAAGGGATCATTTTTTACTTATATAGTAGTAGAAATTTTTCATCTCCTCGAGATTAGAGTTAAAATCGAATTTTCAAAAAGTTCTCCAAATCAGCTGATTTTTTGTACTCAGGGGTTTTTTGACACGAGAAATCGATTGAGCGCATTGCCGAGGCATGAAAATGCTTGCATGAATCAGTGAACACGATTTTAAGCATATACCCCTCTTATGGGTAACTTCCAGTGATCAAAATTCCTTCAGATTCGAGTTCCCCATGTCGAAAAACCCCTGCGTACAAAAAATCATTTAGAAAATTTTTCCAAAATTCGATTTTTTCGACTCCCCAAACTTTTGTTCTTTGTCAAGCTGACAGCAGTATGTCAAACGTGTGGAGGTACTGGTACATTTACTCATAGAACACTACAAACCAAGGAGGTATCGGGCGCAAGGAGAAAATTTTTAAAGCAGTTATTTTTAGCGAAAGATTATTGAAAGGAGTGAGATATACAAGGCTATGTGTCAAATTGGATTTTAAATTTAAAAAAGTTGAGAAAATTTTAGCGTTACAAAAATTTGGACCACCCTGTGTACATTGTTTTCTAAGATAACTCATAGATTTTTGTTGCACATTTATTTTGAAAGATGTTTTTGACATTTTTTAAAATTCATTCTTAACATGAAATTTCGCAAGAAAGATGCATGCCAAAGCTATTACTACCAAATTAATCCTAGCAGGCTATGAAAATTATCGATTTCTCATAATATATATATGCATAGGAAAAATTGCTTTTGCTCTTAAATATTGCTCTCTTTCGTTGTCTTCCGGTGGAAATTTGTTGGTGTGAAAATTGCAAAAAGTGTATAGATTTCTTAAAGGGAGTAAACTATGCAGCAGCAACTCCGAAAAATTGTTTGGCATTTTTGCAAAAATGATTTTTCTAGGGGTAATTTTATGCAAAAAATCGACTGCGCTAAAGCTTGAAAATGCTTCCCTGCTTTAGGGAAATAAAAGTGTGTATTGAAGCGAAAAATCCAAAATTGTCATATTTTCGCTTCAATACATCAGGGTCAGGAAGCATTTTCAAGCTTCGGGAATGCGCGCAATCGACTTTCGCACAAAAAATGCTTTCCTGACCCTGATTCAGGGAAATAAGAGTGCATATTGAAGCGAATTTTCATATTTTCGCTTCAATACACTCTTGTTTTCCTGAATCAGGGAAGCATTTTCAAGCTTCGGGAATGAGTCAATCGATTTTTCGTATTAAATTACCCCTAGAAAAGTCATTTTTGCAAAAATTTCAAAAAAATTTTTTCGGAGATGCTGTTGCAAAGTTTACCTCCCCCTTAACAGATTTTTTTCGCTCCCATGTCTGAGATTGAAATAAAAGAAAAGCGGTGAATAGAAATAGCTATGCTTGGCCTGATGTCATAGTAAAGAAGTGAATATTTTCCGCTGAGTCATGTATCAAAATGTCTATGACTAGATATCTCAAAAGCGCAAGTGTGTCAGAATAAAAGAAGTGTTAGTTTCGTTTTGTAAGCAATTGAAAGTACTCCAAAAAGCAAACTTCGAACAAATGTGTATCAAAACGTAATTTCGATATAAGCAAATAAGAATGCAATATTTGTGGAGTAAAATTTCATAAATTTCACAACAAAATGCTAGAAAAAAATATTAGCGAAAAAGCTAAGACAGGATTAGACTAACAAAAAAATTATGAAATTGGATTATTTCACACTTCCGTAAAAAATCTTAGACACTTGGTCTTAAAACACTATAGGGTGTATAAAAATTGTTTTCCTGACCCTGAATCAGGGAATCGGAGTATGTGTATTGAAGCGAAAATCCAGTTTATTCATTGGGTGAATCCAAAAGTTCTCGAACTTAAGCCTAGGTCTAAGCTTAGGTCTCAGCCTAGGTCTAAGCCTAAGCCTAGGCTTAGGTCTAGGCTTAAGCCTTTTAGATTTTCTGCCTGAAAATGACTTGCTGAGGGTAAATTTATGTGGGGAATCGATTGCGCACATTCTCGAAACTTGAAAACGATTCCCTGATTAAGTGAATCGGGGTATGTGTATGACCAATTTTTGCTATAATACATCAATTTTTCTTTGATTCAGGATCAGGGAAGCGTTTTCAAGCTTCGGAAATGCGCTCAATCGATTCCCGCATATATTTACCCCTAGAAAAATCTTTAAAATTTCGATTTTCGCTTCAATACACACACTCCGATCCCCTGATTCAGGATCAAGGAAATTAAATTTTTCTTAAATTTGGTTTTAAAAACTTAAATTGGAAGGGGTCCTGGGCCCTAACGCGCGTACGGCACTAGTCCCCAGTGCCCCGAGCACTAGGATCGAATTCACAGTCAACAAGAAATTTTCAACTTTATTGTAACGTCATCAAGAATTTTTTGTAACGTCTGTAAAACACCATCTGGCAGCGCTATGTATAATTGAAATGAGCTACTTACTATAGTAAATTCAGCTTCATCCCGTTCAAAAGCTCGGAAATTCTCTAAGCCGGATTTCTTAATACCCACCATATCCCGAAAATACTTCCAAGCATATTCTTCTAGCAATGCATCAATATCAACATGCCTCTCCAAAACCGGAGTATTAGTTTTTACTGGACTACCCATAATAGAATAAAAGAAAATTAAAATATAAAGTTTCCGGTGTGCGAGTGAAGACCGAGACAATACGCTTGGATAACTTTGCAAGCCGCCTTTTCTCGTATCGTCGAGATTAAGCTTTACACGCAAGCGAAAGCAAAATTTCTTCGCTGAAGAAATAAGTGTGAATCAGACAAAAATGCGTTGGAAAGAGGCGGCGCTTGGGCATCCACCGACGAAACAAACGACAACTATCTGACAACACAAAGCCACTCCTTATCGGCCTCTTCAAAGGCCATCTCGGAGGAAAGCACTACATGCAGAAAATAAACTCTATACGGAAATTGTATCTTATAGAGTTTATAAAATTTGTACCATCTGTTATTTCTTAAAAACTAGCCCATTGTCCGTAATGGCACTAGTTTACAAGGTGAATAAAAAACCGGAATTTGGGCGATTTTTTCATGTTTTTTTTGAAATTTTTTTTCAAAAATGACCCTATTAGGGCTAATTTTATGCGGGGAATCGGTTACGCGTATTTCCAACGCTTCGCTGGCCCCCGAATCAGGGAATCGGAGTGCATATTGAAGCGAAAATCGAACATGTTTAGGTTTTTCTGGGGGTAAATATATGCGGGGAATCGATTGCACACATTCCCAAAACTTGAAAACGTTTCTCTGGTCCTGAATCAAAGAAAAATTGATGTATTATAGAAAAAATTGGTCATCGCTTCAATACACAGCGAAGCGTTGGAAATGCGCGCAATCGATTCCCCGCATAAAATTAGCCCTAATAGGGTCATTTTTGAAAAAAAATTTCGGGTCGAAAAAACAAAAAAATTGATTTTTTAATTTTTCCAGAAGGGATACCTCCGTGATCTTAGTGTCATTTTTCTTCTCTCACCGAGCCCTATCGATTGGTATAGGCCATGATGTAATTGGACTAAAAGGGGGTGCATTTTTCGACCATTTGGAAGAAAAAAATTTTCGGAAAAATGACCCTATCGTGGTAATTTTATGCGAGAAATCGATTGTGCGCACTCCCGAAGCGTAAAAACGTCATCTTGATCAAGTTTTCGTGAAAAATTGCCTATTTTTCGTCTTTAGAGCGACGAAAAAGATGAAAAAAAGCAATTTCACGAAAACTTGGACAAGATGGTGTTTTTACGCTTCGGGAGTGCGCGTAATCGATTTCTCACATCAAATTGCTCTCAATAGGGTCATTTTTACAAAAAATTTTCTCCCAAGTGGTCACAAAATGCACCCCCTTTAAAGTAACGGAGATAGCACAAACCGACACACATAGCACATTTAATGTTTTAGGATTCAATGGGGTATAAGAGCCGAAGTAGCTCCAAAAACTGCGATGCAGGTGCTAAAGGCATTTATTGATATTAATAAAGAAAAAATCGATACAAAAATAAAAAGGATAGATCACAACTGCAGAAAAATGGGCGGCAATTAGCGGCGTAGTTTTTTGTGTGAGAAAACATATATTTCTTTTAAAAAAATTTTTTCTTCAATTTTTGATGAAAATTTCTCGTCTTTTTTACGCCGTTATCAATATAAAATACATGTAAAAGATGGCAATTATTCCGATTTTGGTCTTGCACACATTCTTGGAAACCACCCTCGTGGTGGCCTTATTGCACTTGTATCCAACGTTTTCGAGTCTAGCTTTTCATTGGCAGTTTCTTCAAGTCTATGCAATTCTCCTCCATTCTGCTGCATTAAATGGTCATCGATGTGCTTCACGCCATAAACCCAGCGTTTATTTCCACGAGTAACCAACCATCTTTCTCCTTTTTGGACCTTTACACGAGGCTCTTCTGATAGAGGTTGGCAAATTTGTACCATTAACCCATGTCTCCAAGCACCACAAATTCCACCAGGAAAATCTCGAACAACAATGACTTCACGAGCTAGCTGTCGTTTCAATGCTTTTTGTTCGAGTTGCTCAATCTGTAAAAAACATTGGTTCAAACTAGAGATCGATCATAGTCAAAATCACTATGGTCAAAATCGATCATAGTCAAAATCACTATCAAATTTTGATCGTTTAAAAAAAGATCAAAACTGGGGGTATAGACTTGGAAAAAGTTCAAAATTGGTGAGTCTACTTGTAGATCTAAGGGGGCCTCATCGAAATTCAGCGAGTTTTCGATCGTAATTGAGTAAAACATGCAGTTTTGATCGATTTTAATGACCAAAATTTCCGGTCTCTAGTTAAAACAGTAAATGAGAAAAAACCTTACCGTAAAAGTAAATTGATCACAACCTTCGCGAACTGGCCACCACACACCATTCCCAAGTGGAAAAGAGCCATTAGAAAAAATTTGTCTCAAATTCTCTTTCCACCCCAAGTCGTATGGATAAACAAATTCGATTTCTCTGTCACGACTTTCTGCTTTCATACCTAAAAATAAAAATTGCAACCGAATATATAATATAAGAATAAAAAATACATATATAATCTTCAATAGTAGTCTTATTTTTGAATACCACTTTAAGTTGAACATATAATAGGGCTCCAACAGAAACAATAACACCAAGTGAAAAGCTGAAAGCAAAGATAGCAGAAAAGAAGACATATATGGAATCAATGGCAAACGATGGAGACCCTTTTCTTAATGGTCCACTCCACCAAATCTTAAAAAAAAGTCGGAACTAATATCGATTAGGTGTGACAGTGAAAGTGAAATTTTTTGAAAAAAAATTTGAGATCAATTCCAGGTGAAAAAAATTTGTTTGTCGAAAAATTTCACGTTCAGTGGGATACCTAATCGATACTAGTTCAAAAAAAGGTTATATAACAAGATTTAAACTAAAAAATACCATATCAAGAGTCCGATAAATACATATAGAAAGAATAATCGTCGCATGAGTGCACCCAATAACAGCTGAAGCCAAAAACCGTACAAAGAACACTTGATTCCTATGGCCAACGCAATTATTTATCCACGGACAGTGGTGCTCTAATTTCAAGCTGAAAAATTAAATCAATTTCAAAAGTGAACCCCATCCTCAACGTCGTAATTATGGAAGGGGGCCAGAGGTGCCAGATTTTGAAATTTGCATAATTAATTAAGTTCAAGTTGGACCGTAAAAGTAATGAATTTTCAAAAAAAGTTTCTTCACAAACCCCCTGCGGAAAATTTCAAAAAATTTCAGCAGGGGGTTTTGTGAAACTTTTTGAAGAACATAGAATACATTTTTGAAAATGTATTCTATGTTCGTAGCACATTGAATTAATTATTAGGGAAACAAGAATACAAATGGACCTAAGGCGCATTTACTTTTACGGCCAACTTGAACCCAATTAATTATGCGAATTTCAAAATCTGGTATTAGTAAAGTTCCCCCCCCCCCAACCTGAAAATTTTTTATTTCTCAGGGAATAAAAATGAAAATTTTTCCAAGAAAGTCCAAATTCCCCCTCCCTCAAACTTGAAAATCCCCCTCCCTTATCTGAACCAAAATTACGACGCTGCCCATCAAATTTTGAGTTAGTGGTGTCAAAAATCTTGATACTACCATCCCAAAACCTATAATTCAAATTGATGAAAACGTTAGCTTACACACAACGCCCACATTTGGAACAATGATGAGATCTTGGGGCCTTGTACCCGCGACAAATGGCACAATATTGAAGTAGTTTCTTATGTTCATCCATTGGCGGTAGCCAACCATTCGGTATATAACCTCCTCCATAAAATGAAGCTTTGAAAAGATTATTCAGAGTCGAATAATTCCAAAATAAAAACAAGACAAAATGGGAAAATCCACCTATTGAAGTTATAGGCCACCAAGAAAGATGCAAAAGGCTTGCAGTAAATCCTATCTAAAATTTTTCAACTTACAGAGTGAGCTAAAAAAACGTACTTTTGCGTTTTTTTGGTGAAAATTTTTCAAAAATCACCTATAAGGGGTATTTTCATGCGAGAAATCGATTGCGCGTATCGAAAAATTTTGAAAACGCATCCCAGACTATGAAATATACAAAAAAAAGTAATTTCAATGATCTTCTGTAATACTTGAAAATACAACAATTTGATATTTCACGATCTGGGAAGCGTTTTTAAATTTTTTTCAATGTGTGCAATCGATTTCTCGCATGAAAATACCCCTTATAGGTGATTTAAAAAAACGCAAAGATACGTATTTTTGGCTCACCCTGTACACGTTTTATATATGAAGATTTTTGAAATTTTAAAGAAAATTTTATCATAAAATCAAATTTACAAAATTTTCATTATTTTTATCAAAATTTTTCAATTACCTGTATTATAATCCCAATAGCTAGTAAAGGACCCCAATGTAACAATCTTCTATACAAAGGCTTCCCAGGATCAATATTCTTTAAACAAGGATCCCAATTAGGCGGTTCTATTATACGAATAGGCTTCTTTACGCTATTATTCAGGAGTTCGGTTGTAGAAGAGATTTTTTCATTTATCTCACAATCTGCCATAATACTAAAAGTTGAAAATAAAGTGCAAAAAGTCAACACAAAATAATGAATCAAGAGAATGTTTTAGTTTCCCTAGAAACTAGTCAATTTGTCATGACAATATTTTTTGTGCAAAACTCTAAGCTAGAGGGTGTTGCTCAAAATGGCTAGTCAATTTTGCAAGGCTTGTATGATAAACATCTGAAGTTCGGAAATTTCGAAAAAAACGATCGAACTTGTCAGTTCGTTTCATTAAAATCTAAAGAAAAAAATTCGAACATGAAGTTCGATCGAACTTTTGAACAAATTTTCAAACGCAGCCCTAATTAACTTAGAGTAAATCGCCTCAGTATCATGTTATCTAACACGCTCAAGGGGCGAAAAGTTACGTGGTACACCCTAAAGTTAGGTGTATCACCCACCACCCATGGATGGTATCACCCAAACCACCAATCTGTGGATGGTGGGTGATACCACCTTTTCGCCCCCCCCGAACACGCCTTTGTATCATATTATTCAACAAAATTTTATGGAAGACTACAAAATTCAATAAGTGAGTAATAATTCTAACATGAAGATTAAGGAGAAACAGTGCAATTTTTTGATGTTTATTTAAACTTCAAATTTCATCAAAAAGAAAACGTTTTTATGATAAGACCTTATGAAGTGAATAATATTCTATGCTGTTTGTGGAGCTCTTTCTTAAAGTTATTTGTAGGTTTCTTGTTCTTAAAGGGGATAACCTTTACAGCTAGATCTCCAAAAAAAATTTTTTTCGCAAATTTTGTAGAAAAGACCCTTCCGAGAGTAATTTTATGCGAGAAATCATTGCGAGCACTCCTGAAGCTTGAAAGTGCATCCCTGACTTTCATCCGCNGACCTTATGAAGTGAATAATATTCTATGCTGTTTGTGGAGCTCTTTCTTAAAGTTATTTGTAGGTTTCTTGTTCTTAAAGGGGGTAACCTTTACAGCTAGATCTCCAAAAAAAAATTTTTTCGCAAATTTTGTAGAAAAGATCCTTCCGAGAGTAATTTTATGCGAGAAATCATTGCGAGCACTCCTGAAGCTTGAAAGTGCATCCCTGACTTTCATCCGCGAAAATATCATTCAAATAATACCAGGCACGTAGCCAGGATTTCCTGACGGGGGGGGGCAATGATCCAAAGTCCAAAATCCATAGACATCTGTGGTTTTTCCAAACTTTTGACCAAAATCCACTGTTATCCATCCGTTAATCTCTTCGTATTTTGAAGAAAATAAACAAGGATATTTTGCCATACCTGAAGAAAATTTGCCCAAAGCACGAGAATTTATGGGCACCATCGACACTTTGATGTTCTTTTTGTGCCAATCCAACAAGCTAATCGACATTGGACACTTGCTGTATTTATGACAAACGGATCAAGCAATTCAGTTTTGTTGATCCATTGCATAACCATAAGCAACCCTGGCATCAAAGAATGTTAACTCATAAGAAAAACTGTCCGCCCAGGAGATAAGCCTTTGCAAGGAAGAATAGCTCCATTTGGCATCTGTGGTTTTGGACAAAAACATAAGGGGGTACCCTTATGATTTTTTTCAAAATTTTTCCTGACGGGGTTGGCCGGATTGCCCCTCCTTCCTCCCTACGTGCCTGAATAATACCATGGAAGAAAAATTTTACAAGCATTCGCGAAACATATGGAGAATAAAAAGAACATGGTAATTCCAACAGCGGAAAAATACAAAGAATTGGTGGAGATGATATAGAAATGCACTAGAAACAATTAACAGAAGCTATCTCAGCAAGAATCAAATGTGATACGACGTTATTCCATCCGAATAGAAAATGCTTCTAATGTCTTATATCACCAAGGAGAAGGCGAAACCACTAAAGAGGCTCCCCAACGAGTTGTCAAACAAGAAGAGTTATTCAATATCTTGAAGACAAAACACGCCGAGTTGGGTCATTCCGGACGAGATGCTGATCCTTAGAAAATCAAAATCGGCTAGCCGATTTTGAATCAGGGCCCGAAAAGTTAAATGCTAGCACTCGTACCCAAAAGCACGCACTGGGTGCTAGCACCCATTGGTGGATGCTGAGTGCTAGCACCTTTTCGGGCCCTGTTTTGAATATTCAAAATTGACTAGCCGATTCAGAGTCGGCTGAAATTCAATATCGGCTACAACATATATAATTACATAGATTTTTCTGTGCTAAAAACAAAATTTTTCATGGATGTAGGTCAGAGAAGCGTTTTCAAGCTTCGGGAGTGCGCGCAATATAGATTTTTCGCATCAAAATTACCCTAGAAAGGTCTTTTCTACAAAAATTTGCGAAAAATTTTTTCGAAGATTTGGCTGTAAAGGTTACTAAAAAATTTTTAATTTCATACAACCCCTTGGGCTGCGTACCGTTTAGTTTTTACACACACTGCTCCACATAAATATAAGATCGCCCTGAAATTTTTTTGTGTATTTTCCATTTTAAAAGTTTTCACACAAACATTTATAAAAAGTGATGTTCTACAAAGTTGTTCGATGATCTTTCACGACTGCTAGTGGCGCAAAATGCGCGACACACCTGCCTAGTTGTCATCCTTGTGTTTTCTTCGATTTTTTTTAAAATTTGTTGGAAAACAAGGGTCCTCCTTATGGTTTTTTTTCAAAAATTTTCGAATTTACGAGGATGAATTAGACATGTATTTTTTGTTGTTCTTGAAGATACATGAAAAAAGCATTTAGATTTGAAATGAACTCTAGTAACCTGCCTCTTTGTCGCTATTTTGTGAACAACGCTTGCTTTAAAGGGAATGAATGTCCGTATAGTCATGACCGTAACGCTAAGCCGGATATGACGTGTCGATATTATTTAGCTGGACATTGCGCATATGGATCAAAATGCAGGTAATTTTATTTTTAGTTGAATTACATAGTGAGCAAAAAAACCGTACTTTTGCGTTTTTTGGCGAAAAATTTTTAAATTTTTTTCAAAAATCACCTATAAGCGTTTTTAAGGCTTTTCGATGCGTGCAACGATTTCTCGCATGAAAATACCCCTTATAGATGATTTTTGAAACAATTTCACCAAAAAAACGCAAAAATACGGTTTTTTTGGCTCACCCTGTATAGGTGCTATACAGAGTGAGCCAAAAATGGTGCTTCTCGGAGCAGAAAGATTTTTAAACCTTTCGTGAATGCTAGCTTTTTTATAAAAGTTCCAAAATTTTGTAAAAGCTTCCCCATCCCAATTTTTATGGGTTTGGCTACACCACTGATAGTGATAAGTTTTTAGATACGATCATGTTAAACCGAAGAATCTAGACACGTTGTCTGAATCGTTTGGTCCAGCAATCGGTCAACCCAGTCAATCTACGAAAAAGAATAATGATGTTTCAAGCTTCACTTACGATAAAATGATGGCTAGCTCATCCAATGCTTCGGCACTTGAACCAGTTCCAAATCCTTGGAATAAGTCTTCTTCAGAACCCCTATCTGATTTTAACGAATTATCAAACGAATTGAACTCTCTGCAAAATATGCAGCCAGATCAGGTTCCATTGTGTCCTTATTACGAAATGGGTTTCTGCGTGAGCGGTGATGAATGTCAATTTATACACGGTGAGCAGCTATCTTTTAATTAGGGATGCCAAGAACATTTGGTTCAAAATCAGAAAATCTGACTTCAAAAATCAGATTTTAGGAGCAAAATGTTCATTTTTTTATTATACTTCTTATAAATTTAACAAAATTTTGCATCTCAAAAATCAGATTTGACAGTGAAAAATCAGATATCTACAAGATTTTATATGGTAACCATCTGATTTTACATCTCAAAATCTGCACTTTTTTTTAAATCAGCAGACTTGTTATCTCTGCTTTTATTGCTAGTTAATTTGTATAACAAATTTTTAGGCATGATGTGTGATATGTGCGGTAGAATGGTCTTACATCCGTATAATGAGGATCAACGAAAAGAACATCACAGGTCTTGTTTGGCTGAGCATGAAAAGGCTATGGAAGAAGCATTCGCCGAGGCTCGATCAGCTGAAAAGCAGTGTGGTATCTGTATGGAAAAGATTGTGGAAAAGAATTTACGCTTTGGCATCTTGCAAAACTGTAAACACTGTTTTTGTTTGGCTTGTATTCGTAATTGGCGAAAATCGACGACATCATTTGAAGCGAAAACTGTTAGGTAAAATTGTTAGGAGGTTGTTTACAGGATGGGCAAAAAAACCGTACTTTTGCGTTTTTTTAATGAAAAACACTCATTTTTAAGCGGAAAACGCTCATAAATTTTTGATTTTCGACGAAAATTTTGTTGAAATCCTAGAGTGAAAGCAAGAACCAGCACCACAGGCGAATTTTTTTTTGAAAAATGCTTGTTTATATGCTGAAAATGCTCAAAAAATGAAGAACTTTTGGTTTAAAAATGTCAAATTTGGGACTTTTTTGTTGAAAAATTTGAACAGTTTTGGTGAAAAACGAATTTTTCAGTTTTTACGAATTTTTCGATTTTTGTCAAATTTTTTAATATTTTACGATTTTCGATTTTTTTACGAATTTTTCAAATTCACAAAAAACTCTGGGTACGCGCCACTGCTCGTTTTCTATTTTTTTTCTATTTTCTGATAATTTTTAATTAACACTGTTTATAATTTTAGATCTTGTCCAGAATGCCGAATTCACAGCGACTACATAATTCCTTCATCTCTATGGGTTGAAGATCAGGATGAAAAAAATCGACTAACTGGTGCCTATCGTGAAAATATGAAGCAAAAACAGTGCAAGTACATGAAGTCTGGTCAAATCGATGACTGTCCATTTGGAAACAAATGGTATGTTGAAAGCATGCCCAGGATTTTCAACTTTTTTGCGAATTTTTTTGTCAAAACTAATTTTTCTGATAGCCAGGTTTGGAATAAATTTTTTGAATCGAATTTTGGCCATCCACATAGCTACAGGCCTGCCTACAGGTCTACTTCACTCCGATATGAAGTACACATCATTTTTTAGCTTCTACAAACATCAATTACCAGATGGCACTCTAGTGGAAGGAGATAGCCCACGCGCATTGAGAAAGCGTCGAAAGTTCGTTTTGGATCTCTTTGTTACGGACTTATCGCCCGACGATTCTGATGAAGAAGATTCTGTTTTGACTGATTTGATACGTACGCTTTATCGGTCTGTTGCTCACTAGGCTTTTTTTTATTCCGATCGGCTTTTATCCTTAATATATTTGCTTTTTTGTCAACGTATATAAGAAACTATCTATGAGAAAATTGTTTTACTTAATTGTTAGGTGAAAATATGAGTGTTTAGAGATAAATTTTTTAGATAAATATACAGGGTATTTCAAAAAACCGCCATCTGGTAATTTTTTGGCGAAATTTGTATAAAAAAATTTCCAAAATGACTCATTAGGGGTATTTTTATGCGAGAAATCGATTGCACGCATCTAAAAATCTTGAAAAAGCCTCACAGACCATGAAATATAAGATTTTCGTATTTTTTTCAGCTATTTTCAATAGGAATTCCTACTTGAAATTGGATATTTCGTGGTCTGGGAGGCGTATTCAAGATTTTTTGATGCGCGCAATCGATTTCTCGCATAAAAATACCCTTAATGAGTCATTTGGGAAGTTAAAACATTTTCGCCAAAAAATAACCAAACAGTGATTTTTTATACACCCTGTATTTTCCATTTAAGAATTTCTGCTTTGATGTAGAATTTTTCATTCAATATATAATGTAACAAAAAATTTCTTTAAGTAGAACAATATGAAATTTTTGTGTGGACAATAAGTTATATGCATATATTAATGTCTTTCCTCTTTTTTCTGCAACTATTTTATTTATGTAACTAGGCATATTCAGAGGAGAATTACCCCCTGGAATTCAGGCAAAGTTATATTTTTTGACATGCTTTTGAACGCAGCCTTACTGAATATGTATTGTAGATCTTTCTTAAGAGATGTAGTTATGCTATATAAATATCATTTTTCATTGAATACACATTTTTGATAGCATAATTGGATCTGGGATATTTCACAACGGCATAAAAATCGCGTGTGGGCATTTCACAACGAACGATTTTCCCACTTTCTCCTGGTCCAAGTGATAAAAAACCTAATTTTTTCTAAATCGGTAGATTTTTTGTATCCAGGGGTTTTTCAATATAGGAAACCCGAATCTGAAGAATTTTGTTGATTTTGACCACGGGAAAGTGGAGAAAATCGTCCATTGTGAAATGTCTTCTTTTTCGTTGTGAAATATCCGAGAGCTGCATAATTGCATCAATAAAAAGATCAAAATCTTTATTGTGTTAATATTATATATATTTTGCTTATACTTGACTAAAAATAAATTTATATAAATTTTTCGGTCTTAAATTTATATCAGTAGTCGCCTCAGATTCTCCTTTATTCAACAGTTTCAAAATAAACGGCGACGAAAAGTCAATCATGTAATTTTTCCTATGCTTTTAAAAGGCTATTATATACTTACAAGGAACTATCTCCAACTGTCAGGTCAAAACCTATGTTAAAATAAATTTTATATTAAAGAGCACTAAAAAATACACCGAAAAACGTGAAAAAATTTTTCTCGTGAAGACGCCTTTGTGGGCCTGGAGCCCATAATGTGTTATTTTGGGTCTGAAAGATAGCCTCATAACTTTTATGGTTAAAAGCTTTTTTAGCAGTGCACGTTCGATAAAATTTTGGTTGCAATGTTTTCGTTTCAATACACATAAAAATTCAAATTTCTCTTTATAAGAGACTGTGTACATCCTTAAATTATATGCTCATCAAATTTTTCCTCCTTGATAAGTTCGACAGGCAGGCTAGAAAACGATGTAATTTTTTCTTTCTTTTTCCTCGCCGCTCCTGCCAAAAATTACATCGTTTTCTGGCCTGCGGTTATTCACCATATATCTGTTAAGACAATTGCTCAAATGAAGAAAAGTGCAGTAGCAGAGGCAACATGAGCTTTTCATATTGTGGAACATCATCATTCGTTGAGATCCGCCGATTGCACTAGTGAACTATTTCCGGTGATGTTTACTGGAATATTGCCGCAGAAGATTTCGCTTCAAAACGTACGAAAACTACAGCCGAAAACTATAAAAGGTATTTAAATTGTAATCTTAAAATTTTCAAAATTTCGATTTTTAGAAATTCTTTATTCATTTTTCAAACAAAAGATTTTAACTGACGCTCAAAATCTGCCATATTCGGTCATGATTGATGAACCTGGTTGGGTATTGTGGAGATAATGCAAACGTAAATTTCAGAGGTCCAAATAGAAATGGAGAACGGAATGTTTTTAAAATGCTATCGCAAGGTTTGTTTAATCAGCGGCACAAAGAAGGAGGGAAGGGGGAAGCTACCCCCTAAATCTAAAAAAAAATTTCTAATGTTCCCCTCATTACGATTTTTCTCCAAAATTGTCTAAGTGTTCCATTTTTTAACAAAATTTTTCATGTTCTGAACATTTTCAGCTTAAAAAGAAGCATTTTAAAAGAATTTTATTCCTTTTGCGCTGGTTTTTTAACTACTTAAAAATTACACCCAATTTGTCCTAAATTTCATATTTTTCAACAAAAAAGTGCCAAATTTAACATTTTTTCATACAAAAATCGTAATTTTCTAAGCTGATTCATTTTAGAAAGAAAAATTTTGCAAAAAAAATTTTTCGCCTGCGACCAGTGACGTAGACAGAGGGGACCCGGGCCCCCCATAGGGGTCATCCACATATTACGTAATCAAAATTTTCATATTTTTGACCCCTCCCCCCTGTAATAAAACCGTAATCATTTGGCTACTCCCCTCGCCATGATTACGTAATCAGAGTCAAAAATTTATGTATGTGATTTTTGGCAAAAAAGCCAAAAAAAAGCTTTTTTAGCCAAAAATGACCAAAATTTGCCATTTTTTTTACCAAAATCGTCATTTGGTTTTTTGTTGAAAATTAACAATTTTTCATTTAAAAATGCTAATTTTTGAACATTTTTGTTGAAAAATGGATAATTACATAATCATTCTCTGACCATCTCCCCTCTAGTCAACTGTAATCATTTGGCCAACCCCCCCCTACTTGATTACGTAATATCTGGATGATCCCATAACGGAAAAAATGAAATTTTTAAAATAATGATCCCCTTATGTATTTGCCCAAAATTTTTGAAAAAATGCAAATGGACCAAGGTAAATTTTTGGGGATTTTCCTCCCCCAAACCAAAATCCACTTTGCGCCGCTGTTGTTAGTACTTTGGAAGATGTTCAACTTTGAAAATTTTCAGAATCTAATTAACGATTGATTGGAGTTGGCTGTGGAGGACATGTTATCAATAATGCTGCATCCCATGCTTCAAACCAGTTATCAAGTTCTTCGAAATGGAAATTTTGATTTGTTACCAAGGTTTATTCAAGAGGTACTTTATCAGTGTCATGATTAAATTCTGTTTAGGCTCTCTCAATTCCTGGGTCAAATGCGTTTACTGAGAGAGTATTATCCATTATCAACGCCCAGTGGACGGACGAAAGAAATTTACTAGAGCATAGAACTGTTGAAGCAATTGCTGGAATTAAAATCAACTCTAGCATTCTAAATCTCGATGGAAAATATTGCAACTGTTTGGAGGCCTACAAATTGTTTATGGAGGATGGGGAACTTTTAAAGCAATAACTTCTTCAAAGAAATATGATCATGTATTGTAATATTTGTCGAATTTTGTTAATGTTTTGTGAATTTTTTTATAAATTCATTTGGCTTAAATAAATAATTGAAAAAATGAAGATTTTGTCGAAATATATGTTAAAATCATGCTTACTTAAATTTAGTTTTTGAAATTTAAGTAATTACTTAAATTTGACTTTAAAAAACTTAAATTTCAAAAACTTATCTAGCCACCCTGCATGTTGGCTGAAATCTTCCATTGGGCCACTAATAGACAAGCAAGACAACCATTTAAGTATGTTAACGAATTTTGGAAGTGTCAAATCATTGGAAGCGATGAAACAAGATATCAAAAGCGGCCAGCAACCCATGCGAGGTGTTAATATTGGTGGCTGGTTAGTTGGCGAACGTTGGATGACTATTGGTTCACCCGCTTGGGAAGGCGTTCCAGATGATATTGCCAATACTGGGGAATATTCAACCATGAAATACCTGGGTCATACCAAAGGGGATGCTCAGTTTGAAAGTCACCGACAGAATTTTATTACCGAGCAAGACTTCAAGGATATCGCCGCGACTGGCTTGAACACACTTCGCATTCCTGTTGGCTATTGGATTACTGGCTTCGACAACAGTGGTGGCGGTGATACGGAGGGTTGGAAAGTTTATGCGCCCGGTGCCATTTCTTATCTTGACAAAGCAATTCGGGAATGGGCGCCACGCAACAATCTCCTCGTGTTTATCTCTTTTCATGCAGCTAAAGGAAGCCAAAATGGTGCGGATCATAGTTCACCTAATCATCCTGGTCATTGTTATTGGTCAGGTTATCCAGAAAATGTTATCAACACCTTGGACGCAGTCGAGTGGTTGGCTAAGCGCTACAAGGATGACTTGTCTTTTTTGGGCATTGGCTTACTCAACGAACCAACCGATGTGGATGAAGCGGTAATGAAGCAGTATTACTACGACGCTTATGGACGCATACGGACTTTCTCCGATTGTTTGCTTTCCATCTCTCCTTTACTGTCACAACAAAATCCGAACGCAAGTGATTGGAACAGTTTTATGCCGCCACCTGGATGGGAAAATGTTCGCCATGAATGGCACCGTTATCAAGTTTGGGGTTTCGAACAAGACAAAGGCTGGAATGCAGATAAGCTGATCGACTTCGTAAACAATGATCTAACAAACAATATCAACACTTGGGCTGGCAATTGGCTATTTATTGGTGAATGGAGCATCGCAGCTTCTTTCGGAATGGATGACGATACCCTTCGGCGTTACGCTCAAGCTCAATTAAAAGCGTTTAGTCAAGCAACAGGAGGGTGGACTTATTGGACTTGGAAAACTTATAATGATGATGGTACATCAAGGAATCAGTGGAGTATGAAGTCGATGGTTCAAAATGGTTTTCTTCAGTAGTACATGTAGGGTCTTACAAAGGAATGTTCAAGATGACAAAAATGGAAAATTATTATATCATTATGATTTATATATAAATAATAATATTAAAAAAAACAAATTTTAACGACCTTCAAATAACAAGTCGTGTAGCCGAGTGGTTAAGCATTTAGCCGTTAAGTTTTACGCGCCGGTTTCGAATCCCGTCTTAGGAAGTAACTTTTTTATTCAAATTTTATAACAAAATTACATCAAAAATTATTCATTCACTATCATATCACATGGTTCACCAGGTTTACAAAAAATTTTCAAATAATTTATAAGCCAATATGTTTCCTTGTATTCTTGTGGGTAATTTCTCACGGTATTTTCACATCCTTGTTCTCCACCAGGAAAAAATTCATCAACCCAGTTGCCACACAGATAGTTACTAAATATAATCGTATGGTTGTTGAAATGATCACCAGGGCAACTAGAATTCGTTCCCATAGGCAAATAAAACGTTGGCATACCCCAAGTATCTGGGTTTGGGTTGGGGCTTTCCTAAAAATTATTGCTAAAAAAAGTTACCTAAAAATGATATTACCCGAACAATATCCTCTGGAATGTCTGGTTTTACAAAAATCCATATACGAAGAAAGTTTTCTCTGTCCCATTGTAATACATAAACCCCACCACCGGCTTCATTGAATAGTGTATTAAAAGTGCCGTTTCTTGCTCTCACAGCGCATCCATGCGATACATTTTGGCCTAAAAGATTTTTTTCTGTGGTGCAGTGGCGAAGCCGTTGCACCACAATGGAGTCGGGTTCTACTCCCAGCAACGGCAAAAAGTTTTTGCTCAAAAAATTTCTTGTGTCACTTTGAGAGGTTTCAATAAACAGCTTTAAATTGAATCCGACAACTTTTGATTCGATTTAAAAAAATTCGAAAAAAATTTCTTTGAGCAAAAAATTTTTACCGGAGCTAGGAGTCGAACCCGGCTCCTTTGTGGTGCAACGGCCAATGGCTTCGCCACTACACCACAGAGGTTTCTTACTCGATTCAAACAAAGTTCGACCTTGTTCCAAAGAAAAACCCTTAAAAATAGGCCATTTTGGCTCAAAAGTGATCCAAAAAAGTTCATATGAAAAAATGGTATATTCGGAAAGATCATGAAAAATAGAGCATTTTTTGTTTTTACGGCATGCTCTGAATCGCTGTAGTTTTTGAGATAATTGCATTTGAAAGTTTGAATTTGTTACAAGCTCTTCGTTGTAATACACAAACTTTTTTGAATTTTTTGCGGAAAAATCGATTTTTGCATCAATTTTTTACATTTTCATAAAATGAACATTGTAGCAATTTTTATAGCTAAATGAGACGAACAAAATGACATCAAAATTATCCAATTTGAAAATTGTTTTGAGTTATTGAAACGAAAATTCTGATTCATGTTTTCGTTTCAATAACCCAAAACAATGTTCAAATTGGATAATTTTGGTGTCATTTTGTTCGCCTCATTTAGCTATAAAAATTGCTACAATGTTCATTTTATGAAAATTTTAAAAATTGATGCAAAAATCGCAAAAAATTCAAAAAAGTTTGTGTATTACAACGAAGAGCTTGTAACAAATTCAAAATTTAAAACGCAATTATCTCGAAAACTACAATGATTCAGAACATGCCGTAAAAACAAAAAATGCTCTATTTTTCATGATCTTTCCGAATATACCTTTTTTTCATATGATTGTAACTGACTGGACTGGTCCTTTAAGATTTAATTTGATTTATGAAAATTACTTGAATTAGAATATTGATAACAATCGATAATTTCTTTATTTTCGGTATAAATTTTCTTGTCGGTAAAGTTCCCAGTAAAATAAAACGAGTCATTTTTATGCATTTTACAATTCTCTCCTGTATGAAGCGTGATTTGATCGTGAATCATCGGATCTACAGCTTCCAAGATATCGATCTCACCATTATATGGCCAATTGTTTCCAGTTGTCCAAAAAGCTGGATGTGTCCCCGGACCAGTTGGGATATGTTCAAGACTAAGAATGAAAAGACCAGAATTATAAAGAGTTTTCGATTCGATGGACACTGCTAGTCTTCCAGTTTTAGACGTGTTCGATACAATATTCGTATAATCTACGCCCATATAAACCTAATAAAAATCATTTGAAGGGTACCTCACATCAATTTACTTTCCCATTCTGAAAACCAATTAATCCAAGTTCCTTAGCCAAACTTTCATTAGTATAACTAAATGTATAATTATCCGAATTGCTTCTAAATAGCCAGTCATCGAAGAAGCTTGGTCCAGCATAATTTTTTCTTAATACATAGGTATCAGTTGAATCTGGGCTCAGAACTCCTGTAAAAGAGCCAGTTTGTTTATATAGTGGATACGGTGCATTTTTGAGCCAGCATGTTCCGCCATTGGAGCTATCCCAAGTGTAAGCATGACATCCTTGAGTTTGTTGGCAGTATTGGCAGCAAGAAGAGGATCGTCCTTGGACACTTTTTAGATCATTTCCGTTTATAGCCAAGTCAGAGTAGGCTTTTACGCATCCNCAGTATTGGCAACAAGAAGAGGATCGTCCTTGGACACTTTTTAGATCATTTCCGTTTATAGCCAAGTCAGAGTAGGCTTTTACGCATCCATCTAGATTAATGGTTTATATAAAACATATGAAAGGTTCACAAATCTATATTTTCAAAAGCTAATTGAGATCAACTTAGATTGAAACATTTAAGAATGGTTTATGGAAGTTAAATTTATCGATAAAAAGTACAATTTTTTAAGAGGGTCATTGTAGTCGGCTTCTTTGGCTTCCAGAAGCCTGGCTTCCGAAGCTTCCGGAAGCATCGAGAAAATTCAAAAAACTCGAAAAAATATCAGAAACCTAGAAATGATCTCAAATTCGGATTCCTCGCCTACAAAAACCTAGGAAATGTACAAAACCATTTTTCTAGCATATTGGGATCATGAGAAAAACCTAGCTTTTGAGTTGTCGGAAGCCTTAGCTTCCGAAGCTTCCGGGAGCCTCGGAAACCAGGCTTCCGGAAGCTAAAGAAGCCGACTATAATGACCCTCATACTTACTGTTTTGCCCAAGAGCATCAACTGAAAAATGAAGATAAACTCCAATAAATACTATAAACGTCTTTAAATAAAACATTTTAAGTTGTGTTATTTCCTTCTATAGCTATACTTTTTATATAAGAATGTTTTTTAATCATTGATATGTCAAAAAAGGTAGGCTCCTATCAAGGATTATAATACATGAAGAAGATTAAGAAAAATCCAAATTATCATTTACCGAGGCACACATTTTTAGAACAAAATAATTTTAAGCACGTTTTCGTACTTTTTAAAGAGCCGGCTTTTTCTGTTGAATTTTCACCAGTTTTTCATTTTTCTAACCTAAAAATAACCTCGAAAATCGATTTTCGCCCAAAATTATCATTATTTAGATCAAAAATGGCAATTTTTGAAAAAAAATTTCGAAAAAAATCTCGAATATGCCCTTTTTGGGGTCACCCTGTAGATACCAAAGAATCTGTTTTAAGAATGCAAAACATAATCGAAAAATCAATTGCTCTATGATCAAATAAATATTCTCTCAAGAAGGATTCATCTTGGATAAATTTTTTTGTGGGAAAAATACGGCGGTATCTCACTTCACCCATTGGACAGTTCACCAACCAAGGACAATTCACCCACCATGAACACTTCACCCACCGGACACTTCACCCACTGGACACTTTGCTCCCCATAGACACTTCACCCACCGGACAGTTCATCCACTATAAATACTTCCCCCACCATAGACCCACTGGACAGTTCATCATGGTCTTGGAAAGGTTGATGAACTGTCCGGTGGGTGAAGTGTCCAATGGATGAAGTGTTTATGGTGGGTGAACTGTACAGTGGATGAAGTGTCTATGGTGGGTGAAGTGCCCATGGTGGGTGAAGTGTCTATGGTGGGTGAACTGTACAGTGGGTGAAGTGAAATCTGCCAAAAATACATAAATTAATTAGAACCATCTTCGGCGCCCAAGGGATCGTCCCAAAATTTTTTTAGCGTTTTTCGGTTCAATTTTTTTCGAATTTTTCGATTTTTTCCAATTTTTTCGATTTTTTTCGAATTTTTTCAATTTCTATCCAATTTTTCGTTTTTTCAAATAAATAGATTTTTTTTTCAAAAAAAGAACATTTATTGAAAAAGCAAAAATACTTTCGCGGAGACAGGGATCAAACCTGCGCTTTTCTGATTACAAAACTAACGCTTTACCAACTACCAACTAAGCCATGAAGGCAAGGAGTTTTCATCTCTGACCAAATACCTAAGTTGAAAAGGCAAAAATGAAAAATTGAATTTTTAATTTTTTCAGAGGGGGTACCCCCTGATTTTGGTCTCGTTTTTCTTCTCTCACCGAGCTCTTTCCAAAAATCGTAACGGGGTTGGACTTAAGGTTACAAAATTCGGTGACACAGACAAACAAACGAACAGACAGACATTTCTTGTTTAATAAATTAATTATAAAGAAATTCTAAAATTTTATATAAAATTTATTGTAGAATCGGAATAAAAAAACCGTGAAGAGTTTAATGAAAAATATTTTTTTGTAATTTTGGATTTCAAAAAATTTCACTAGATATTTTACAATTCAAGAACGGCATGCTGAGCACGAAGTTTGTTCCCCAATAAATTTGTGTCCACATCATGTACAGTTTGAAATTGCTGGACAGTCATGGCAGCGGCAACGCCGGCGGCTTGACCCATAATCATATACTGAGGCTCTAATCGTAAATCTGCATATCCAACATGACTAGCAGACACAGTTACAGTTACCAATAAATTTTCCAGTTCTGCTTTTTTAGGCAACAAGACACGGTAAGGTATTTGAAAAGGGTGTGGTTCCCATAACAAGTTTTCGTTCCAATTTAACACCATGTTACCTAAAGATAAGGTATTCTCGGTAGGTTAAGTAAGGAGTGGATAGGGCATAAAGGGGCGTGAAGGTACGTTAGGGGACGAAACGTGAAGATGTGTGAAATTGTGTGACGGTATAATGGGGTGTGGCGGGACGTGATGGGCGTGCGGGAAGTTACAAAACTTGACGGGCGTAACGGGGCGTGACAATACGTGATAGGACGTGACAGGAAATGACGGAGCGTGACTTGACGTGATGGGAATTCCTATCGGATCTGACTTTAGAAGATATGGCGTGAACAGGCTGACGTGTCGTGACATGTCGGAGCGTGACGGAACATATCTGAACGTAACGTGACTGTACGTGATGAGACGGGACAAGACTGGACGGTTCGGGACAGGAATTTGCTCACCCTCTTGTATATATTGTCCATTTTCATCAGCATAACTTTGCACACTATGACAATCAATACCATATGAACCCATTCCTATCGGATCTGGTTTTAGAAGATTGGAAAGCTGTCTAATCTGGACCACATCTTTTTCTATCAACACAAAATCACCCAAAAGACGTCGTGCTTCTCGCACATACAATTCATACGGCCAGTTGTTGTTGTCTACAAACTCATCTTTACACAGACCCCATTTGTTAAACAGATCTCGATACGCCGTCGGAATCCTTGGATCATTACCAAGGAAGTAAAAATATCCTTGAACATAGTCTTTATGATTCTGCCAAATGGTAGCTTTTTGAGCGTAGGATCCATTCGGGTAATCCCAGTTAGCACCAAAGAAATCAGCATGGTTATAATCGAACTTGCTACTATTATGAAATGGGTAATATTGAAATGAGTCGAAGTTTTTCATAACAGCTGCTTCAATCCCGTATTTTTGAATCTGGAGCATGACTGTGCGAAACAATGTCACATAAAGTTCAGGATTGTAATTAGTTGGCGTCGGCCAGGGGACCCGGTTTGTTGTGTCGTTGGTTAGAGAGAGCCTAAATTTGTCAATATATATTTACAGCTCTCATTTTTTGGGAATTTTTGGAAGGCTTAGGCCTAAGCTTAACCCTAGACTTGGGCTTAAGCTTAAGCCTAAACTTAGGCTTAGGCCTAAGCTTTTTTCGGTCATGGCCATGTCAAGTGCATAATGAAAATTAAATTATACACCATACCTAAAATTGTACGCTTGTGTCTTTTTATCTCCTGATCCAACTGGTCCTGGTGAACTGGCTAAAACGCCCGGTAGCAGTTTTCCATTATCATCATACGCACTTAAAAATGGAGGCGCAACTTTACGTATACCTGCATGTGCTTCTCCGTATTGAGTTTGTGGCTCACGACCAAACACGAAAGAAGCACCTGCAAAAGCCATCAGGTCTCCTTCATAGCTAGAGTCGATAAACACTTTCGCTGAAAAGGAAACACCGTTTTCCATAGTAATAATGGTAATCCTTCTTCCATTTTTCACTACACCACCTTGTTCTTTTAAACGGTGTTTCAAAAATACGTCTACATTCGCTTCATTCACCATATCGTTGAAAACTTTTTCGGCTATATGCGGCTCTGGATGCCAATTGACATCATTGAGATTATAATATTTACCGACCCGGAGAAAAACCTCTTTTACATATCCACCAATCACCGATTTATTTCCGATATCGGTAATGGAAAGACCTCCGGATACCATGCCACCAAGATGCCCCGAATGCGTTTCCAACAATGCCACTTGCATGCCTTCGCGAGCAGCACTTACAGCGGCAGTCACGCCGGATGCAGTTCCACCATATACAACTACATCGTATTCATAGGTTTGAGCTTGAATAGCGTGACCATATATATTAATGCAGAATATAGCCAATAAGTATGTTGATAATTTAGGGTTGGTCATCCACATTTTAAGTTGTATTAGGTTATGACGTAAATACAGAACTCAAAAAAGCAGTTAAAATGTATAAGAAATATTCGATAGGTTAGATCAATAATATGAAAATAACTATGAAGATTAGGGAAAGATTATCTTATCAGAGTATAATGTATTTTTGCATTCTTAAGAAGGCACTCTTATGTGTTGTTAACATTTTGATCCCAGTTAAAATACATAACTCAATGAACACTAATACTGAATGCCCATGTGCACGTTAAATAAATGTGTAGAGTTATCGTTTAATCGTTTACTGAGCAAAGTACAGAGTGGCACAAATTTTTTGTACATTTAAATTCCCTCCGCTGGCACACATTTTGTTGATGAATTTTCGAGATCTTTTTTTTTTTTGAAAGCCCTTGAGTGGACAGTTCATTTGATACCAAAACAGCTTTTTAACGCTTATTGTTTTCGGTTTGGGCAGTAAGAAACGCGTCGTCGGCCCTGTCTTCTTCGTTGGTAACATGAATGGGCTTCGATACCTCGAACTTCTCCAGCAACGTTTTATGCCTGTTGTTGAGGATTGGGAAGCTTTTCGAGACGTCATCCTTATGCAAAACGGAGTCCGCCCCATTGGGATCGAAATGTTCGAAATTGGCTCGATGAAAATTTTAGTGATCGTTGGATAGGCCGTGGATCTTGGAATTTGCCATGGCCGCCAAACTTGCCCGATCTCACTGCTTGTGACTTCTTCTTATGGGGCTATATCAAAAGTATCGTCTATCGAACTCAGCCTCAGAATCTCGACGATTTGCAAGCCAGGATTCAAGGTGCTTTTGACAACCTTCCTCAAGAGATGATCGATTGGGCCATTGACTGTTATCAAAGAAAAAAAAGAGCTAACAAGGGACCCTCACAACTTGTTAATTTTCAAATTCAAGATTTTTTCTTAAATTTTCTTAAAAACGACTCCTTATGATACAAAATGAAAAACCCCAACTCACCAGAAATTTAGCCTCACTAGAACGCAATCTGGGGCTCCCCTAATGGTCATAAATAGCCTTTTTAAGGATATTTGGGGCTGTAAAAATCACCTAAAATAAATTTCTTTTTGTGGTAAAAAGTCATATTTCACCGTTTTTGGCTATGCCCAACAACTTCTAAGAATTTTTGGAGCAATTTGAAATTTTTTTGAAAAA
>OZJO01018906.1:0-25599 GCA_900406225.1 Acrobeloides nanus | reverse complement strand
GCAAGGGCGTAGCTGGCTTTTTCAAAATCTTCATTTTAAAGTTTTAAAAAATGAAACATACGTATTCGGATAGCCCATATATGAGTTTGGTATAAATTTTTTGTATAAAAATTTTTTTGACCTCATCAGGCTGTAAGGTCAAAAAACACTAAAATCAATAAAGTCAATTTACAGAAAAACCAAAATTTTTAAAGTGCTAATTTTTCACGAAAAAGTTTCTTCAGAAAATTTGTTATGAGTAGGGGGGGGGTGAAGCACTTACATTTATAATGCCAACAGTTTTTAGTTGTTTCGGAAATTGGCCTCAAATTTTTTGCTGATTTCAAAAAATCGATTTTTTGGATTTTTTGAGATTAGCCAAAACGTTGAGGCCAATTTCCAAAAAAAATTAAAAACTTTGGTCTTCGAAATGTAGGTGCTTCCTTATACCAAATTTTCTGAGAAATCTTTTGCAAGCAAAAAAATTTAAGTTTTTAAGAAAATTGACTTTGTCGATTTTAGTGTTTTTGACTTTACAGCCAAGGAGTGAGGTCAAAAATTTTTTTCACAAAAAAATTATATCAAGCTATCCGAATACGTATTTTTCATTCTTCAAAACTTTAAAATGCAGATTTTGAAAAACCCAGCTACACCCTTGAGGGGGGGGGGGAGTGAGATGCAAATAAATATTTTTTAGGTTTCTGATGATTATGGAGGAAGCAGTTGTCTTTTCGGAATAATGTCTTCAGGATCAATCGACATGTGGATTCTCGGAGATGTTTTTATTAGGCCATATTTTACGATTTTTGATCATACAAACAAACGGGTTGGATTGGCTCAAAGTGTTCAAAATTGATCATTATTGTAATATTATGTTGAATAAAGCTTTACTTGAATTACATAGTATTAAAAAATCACTCGCAAACAAATTTACCCAACAAGGTATCGACTAAAAGGCATGAGGGATGCCATCTAACTCGCATAAGAAAAACTCATATATATCGCAACTTTCAACTCGCATAAATCTCAACTGGAATAAACGTCAACTCGTATAAAGCCTCAACTCACACCTGAACAAGTACCCCCCCCCCCAAATTTTATGATTCGGTGCGAGGTTGACCCAAAAAAATTTGCAGATCGACCGACTTCACGCGATCGACCTGAAATTTTTAATCATGTTGCACAATCAGNCCCCCCCCCCCCCCAAATTGGGGAGAGGGTTCAGGTGTGCCTCAACTTGCATAAAACCTTAAATCGCTACTCTCTGCGGACGGGACATTTGCGGACGGGAAATTTGCGGACGAGACATTTGCGGACGGACATTTGCGGACGAAACGTTTGAAAAATTTGAATTTTTTGAAAACATTTTAAAAAATTATCGGCTTCCGCAAAATTCCCGTCCGCAAAAGTCCGTCCGCAAATTTTCCGCCCACAAATGGCCGTCCGCAAGTGTTTCATCGCCATTTTACTTATCCGCAAATGTCTCGTCCGCAAAAAATAGATTTTTCAAAAAGTCTTTCGGGAGTGCCACTCAACACTCTTGAAGAAACTGCGAGCGCGTTAGCGCTCGGCCCCTTGTACTACTGATTTGATTGAACCTGCGTAAATTTTTCTCAAAATGATGAAATAACTTTTTCTAAACAATCATTTGTTAATATCATCAATATTTGTGATCATTATAGTTTTCCTCGCTAAAATGTTGGATTTTACGTAAATTTTATGTTTGATACACGTGAAATGCACAAAATGTCTGCAAACTCATCAATATGTCTGGTCATAGTTGCCTGATTGATTTTCTATTTTCTAGTTTCTAGTCAGAAATATTGTGATTTTATTAAGGCTTCGAACAAAGAGATCAATCTTGGCTATATAAATACCCACCGATCTTGAAATTAAAGATAACAATACTGTTAAAAAATTTTATTTAAAAAAGTTATTTTACCATGGCTAAAAGAGTCCCTGTTGAGAGAAATGTTGAGTCTTACATTCTTGGCGAAAAATTATTTTTCCCTACTGCTAAACGTTATGCATCAAATAGATTTTTGAAGGTATGAGAAACCTATTTTCATACAAAATGATTTAATTATAGGCAGCTTTAACAGAAAAACTTTGTATTTATGACAAAACTAATCTTCAAATTTCTGGAATTCCATCAGAGCGATATATAAATCTTTATTCAAAATGGGGCCATGGTGGATTTGGAGTTGTTTTAACGGGAAATATAGCAGTCGATCAGGTATATATAAATTTCTAATTTTTTACATAGACAACTTTTTAGTATCACCCTGAAGCACCAGGAAATGCTATAATTGAAAAATCCTTGGACTCAAAAGCCCGACGGAAAGCGTTAAAGAAAACTGCACTAGCTATTAAATCTGAAGGATCATTAGCTGTAGTTCAATTAACTCATGTATTAATGATGATATCTCGAAAATTCGAACGTAGATGGGGTTTATTAAACAATTTGAGTGGGCTAAACGGTTCGAGCTCGCTCCAAATTGAATTTATAAAGTGAGACTAACACAGGGAAAGTTTTTAAAAGTCATTTCGAGTCCAACCGCCGTCGACAAAAATTCAAAAACCTTGTCTGAAGCTCAAAAATCCGATTTTACGTTGATTTTTTGAATTTTCTAATCTGTCTAAAACACCCTAGATAATTTTGTTTCGGAAAAATTTCTCCGATATATTTCAATATGGAGAATATTTCTAGCAAGTTTCGAAAAAATCTGAGAAAAAATTTTTTCGATCCCTCCAATTAGTCCCACGTGTAAAAACTGTTCAAAAATCGAAGTTTCTCGAATTGCTTCGAAATCATTCTAGAAATGTTCTCCATATTGAAATATACCGGCCAGCATACATGGTCACGCCCCAGGTGACCTCACGTTTTTCACCAGGGGAGTTGTGGGTCGGGGTCAGGGGAGGGTTGTGGGCCGGGATCAAGGGAGGGTTGCGGGTTGGGAGGTTGTGAGGCGGGGGAGGTTGGGGGGGGGGGGGGGGGGGGGGGGGGGGGGTGTAGGTCAAAAGGCCGACAAATTGAGGATTGATAGTCGAAAAGTACGTTGCTTGGAGCAGCATATTTATTTTTGGGAAAAAATATTTTTTAAATTTATCAATCTTTTTTTTAGTCGCTTTTTTCGACCCCATCAGGAGGGGGGACCAAATGAGGGTTGTGGATTTTTTTGAAAAGTACACCTGGGGGCTGCCCATGTATGCCGGCCAGATAGAAATTTTGAGTGAAAAAATTATCTAAGGTGTTTTAGACAGGTCAGAAAATTCAAAAAATCCACGTAAAATCTGGTTTTTGAGCTCCGGATAGGATATTGAATTTTTTGGATTCGCGGTTTGACTTGAAATGACTTTTAAAAACTTTCAAATGCGTTAATCTCACTTTATAAATTCAACTTGCCCGCTCGAAGTGTTTAATACTAAGGTCGAGCTTTCGAGATATCATCTTTTAATAATTAAAATGTATCACTGAATTTAAAATGTAAATGATTTTAGTCTGGCAGACAGTGCTATATATCTGTTAATGAACACCCCTATTCGGCTTCTGATGTGCAACTACAAGGTGTTAAATTTATAGGAGGTATTTATTTTCGCTTAGACAAGCTAAAAGCATTGTGTCAGTCTCCTGGAAAAATTGCCCGATGGATGAAACACATAATGTTTTTCTGGTTTTTTGAAAAATTTGACTAAGGCTGAAAAATATGTGATTTTTTATGTTTATTATATATTTTTTATCTCCGATTTTGGTTTTCTGCATTCGATTGATTTTTTAGATGTAAGAAGTAGAGACTTGAAAACTTAAGGATCCTCGGTCAAGGTTTTTATCTACAAGATAAAAATCGATAGCAGGGTGTCATTTCAACCGGAAATCTTATGGATAACGACTTTGTAGAACATCATTTTCCCAAAAATCATTTAGGGGATCAAACATGGGGACTCTCGAAAAAACCGAGGCTTCGGTTTTTCGAGATAGTAATAAGGACAGGACATGTCATCTCACTTCCCTTTGTCCAAAATTGTTTATATAAACAATGTTTTTAGCAAGTGGTTTTGGAAAGCCCGTTCCATTAACTGTAGAACAAGTAAAAATAGAAGTCATCGACAAATTTGTCTACGCGGCAAAATATTGTTATGAAGCGGGTTTTGATGGAATTCAACTTCATGGTGCACATGGATACTTGTTGGCACAGTTTATGTCTCCCACTACCAATAAACGTACCGACAAATATGGAGGCCCTGTAGAGAACAGAGCACGGCTTGTACTCGATATTTACGATGCAATTCGGTATGTCAATTTCGAACTCTAGACAAAACATAGTAGAGCATTTGATTTTCGTGTATCCCTCCCAGTGGCGTAATTTGGGGAGGGGAGTTTTGGAATGCTCCCCTACCGGACCAAAGGGCCGGAACATTTTTTAATATCTAATGGTCCGCCTTTTGATTCTTTTACAAAAATTTTCATGAAAAAAATCTAAAAGTTCCAAGTGCTCCCCCCCCCCATCCGGCCACCCTGTACATAGAGGGAAAAACTATATAAAAAATTACACAATTTTAGAGCGGAAATTCCAGCCGAAACTGGCTTTATTATTGGAATAAAAATGAATTCAGTCGAATTTCAAGATCAGGGATTGCAAAATGAAGATGCTGTAGTTATGGCAAAAGAATATGAGGCATTTAAAAAAATCATTTTCTAAATATTCAAATGTTAATTTTAGGATAAAGGCTTCGATTTTATTGAACTTTCTGGAGGAACTTATGAAAAATGGGGCTTCGCCCATCAAAAGGAATCAACGAGAGTTCGAGAGGCTTACTTTATAGAATTTTCTACAAATGTAAGTTATCTAAAACTTGACTTCTAAAATTTTTTAAAATTTTAGATTAGTAAAGCTTTATCCAAAACAATACTTTACTTAACTGGTGGCTTTAGAACTGTTCCAGGCATGGTTAATGCAATAAAAGAAGAAGTAACGGATGGAATTGGGCTAGGAAGGCCAATTACAGCTGAGCCGGGTAAAATTATTTTTTGTGATCTTGTAACTACGACCTGGTCGAGAGAAAGAGCGAGAAGAGAATCAAAATGGTCAAAACTCCTTCGACGACATCCCGCTTCACACCATTCAAACTACCCCTAAAAATGGATCCCCTAGCGCGCGAAAATAATTACCCTTAGTCATTCAAGGTGATTATTTTCAAATTTTTCAAAAATTTTGACAAAATTACTTTGAGGGATCAAGGCCTCTAGTGTGAGAATTGAGTTCTCAGAACCCCTCACGATAGCGAGAAAGCCCATTCTTTACCAGCGAGCGGCGCATGACTTCTCCCAAATTGGGTGGGGTTTGGGGAGGTTTGTACACATGTGTCCCGCTTGCATCATGTAGTCAAAGTACATGATTTTCAGAGTCCCATGATTTGGTTTCAAGGGCACGAGGTCCGAGTTTACCTCACAGTCGTTCAAAGCGAGGATTTTCCTCACAGGAATTAGTTCGCGGTATTTATTTCACGGAATTAGTTTACAAGATTTATTGACGGAAAATTCAAATCATAAAGAAAAAAAATTTTAAAATGCATTGTTGTGAACTAATTCCGCTAAAATTGTGAGATGAACTCGGACCTAGTGCCGGTTTTAAGTTCCCATTGGTTCTATTCCCAGTGCCTTTATGGCTGAACTTCTTGCCTAGAGGTCATAAGTTCAAGATCCCAGGAGTCTAAGAATATAAAACC
Source organism: Acrobeloides nanus (assembly GCA_900406225.1). Classification (NCBI taxonomy): domain Eukaryota; kingdom Metazoa; phylum Nematoda; class Chromadorea; order Rhabditida; family Cephalobidae; genus Acrobeloides; species Acrobeloides nanus. The sequence goes on along the minus strand of OZJO01018906.1, from coordinate 19,893 downwards.
TAACTTAGTATCAAAATTTAGATCTCCCAAAGAAGATCCTCTTGAATGGAATTCAAAGTGCTCTTGCCAGCCCATTTGAAGATGACCTCGTTGGAACTGATTTTGGATTCGGTCTTTTGGCAGCTAATTCCCAAATGTGGCAAGCCGGTGAATTGCCGTATGAAGAAACAAATGGAGATCCCTGCTATGGCATAATGGATATATCTATCCCTAAAGTTGTTGATGCTTATACGCCTGCAGCTAAAGAATTTTTACAAGTTTTGACAGATGCTGCAGAAAAGGGTCCTGTAATTTCCGTTTTTGAGTATAATGTTGAAAGTGGAGCATAATTGTGGCATTTAGATGTTTAAATAAATTTATTTTTTGTAAATAACAATTTAATCACTTTTATTTTTTATATTGCTCTGCAACATAAGGAAATTGTGTGGCTAAATTTTTTCCTAGATATTCGTATGGATACTTTGAGAAAAATGCAAATGAATAGCGATTGTAACTGGAATTTGATGGAATTATTTGTTGAGTTACAGTGCTAAAAAATAACTAACAATAAGTTACTAGATCTCCCCCATCCCCGATTCGATTTTTATCCTTTATTTCTTATTAGTTAGTATTTCGAAGATTACCTTTGTGTTATTGTCTGCGTTTGTGTAGATGATTGGTTACTATTAAATATAGGAGTAGTAGTAGTTGTTGAAAGAATTGTTAGTGTTGATGAATTTAATGTGTTGTTAGACGAAATCATAGTTGAATTAATTGATGCTGTTGTCATCGTTGTTGTAGTTGTTGTTGATGTAAGATTAGTCAAATTTGATGATGTTTGAGTTTGAATAAGTGATGTTGATGTTAAAACACTTGTTGATAAATTTGAAACATCTCTTGATGAAATACGATGGGTTGTTAAATTTTGTAGTGGATAAGTTACTGTTGATGAATTAATTTCAATTGTAGTGGTTTGAGTATTTTGCAAAATTGTATAAACATCATTTTGCAGATAAATTAATCGGATCAATATTGCTATTAGGAAACCAAGTATTGTTAATACTAAAAAGATATAAAAATTTGCATTCTAACAAAAAAGGATCTTTTATGAAGGCTTTTATCTTCAGTCTCAAAGTCGAGCTTTGGGAGTAGATGAGCATACAGTAGCGGCAAAAAAATTGCACAAACTTAAAACTAATTATATAGTTCTCCAAGGGGTATAAAAAACTGGGGTGTATCCCTCGAAAGGGGTCAAAAATTCAATTTTCCAAAAAATGCTTCACAACATTGACGGCGCTAGCCTCCAGGTTTGGGGGACACTTTTTCAAAAAAGGTTTTTTCAAGGGAAAAAATCGAATTTTTAAAGAAAAAAATTGCTAAAAATGTTTAAAAATATGTAAATTTGATTAAAAAATGATTTTTGAACATTTTTATATAAAAATGAAAAAATCATAAGGAAAAATTACCCTTATGAAATTTTTGGCCGGACAAAACATAAGGGAGGATCATTAAGAGTAAATTTTCATTTTTCTAGGTTTGGGGATGGCAATTACCCCCTCCCCCTTAACGCTACCATTGCTCCACAAGATACCGCTTGCAACATAATCGTCTGTAATTTATCGCGTCAGTGACGTCTATAACGTCGATATCGGCGTCTGTAACGTCGATGTTTGCGACGTCGTCATCTGTAACATTGCTTAATATCGGTGCGCGAAGCGTGCATCGGTCTAGATTTAGAAAAGAATTTAAAATTTTTTTCAAGAAATGGTTGTTTGACGTTTCGAAAATTGATATTTCGAAACGATTATGGTGTTTAAAAAGATATAAAAGTTGACATTTCGAAAAAAAACTTTTTTGGGACCCAGGTTCGACTCCCGCCGGAGTCGAAATTTTTTGCACATTTTGAATTTTTTCGAAAGTTTTCAAAACGTCAATTTTCGAAAAGTCAACGCGTTTTAGAAATGTCAAACAACTCAAGAAATTTTTAAAACAGAAAGTGTTGCATTCTAAGAATCCTTATGCCCGGAACTCCCACAATTTACCACATTAGATGTAAAATTTTTAAGAATATTAAAAAACTCAAATAACCTGCAACTAAAAAAATAAATAGATAAATAATAGATTTACCAACAGAAATATTTTTCATGTTTAATCATAAATAAATCCACTTGAAAAGTAAACCAAATTATAGATGTGATAATAAAATGGGATTAAATGATTTTCAATAGTAGTTTTTGAACATTTCCTGTCATGTTGTCCTAGAAACGTATTCGTTATGCTATACTTTTACGACTTTTTACTTCGGTTAAATGAATGAGCATCTTATGTTGCGAAATAGGATTTCTATAATAAGTTTTTACTCAACATAACTGTCAATGCGTGAAAGAAATTAAAATTCTCCATTTTTTTCAACAAAAATCGGCATTTTATGAACATTTTTCTGAGCTTAAAGAGGGAGGAGGGGTAAGAATTAGGAACTAATCTCGATCGAAAATTTTTTGCCAAAATAGCCTATATAAGCCTAAAATCATGGAAAAATCGATTGCGCACATTTCCGAAGCGTGAAAATGCTTCCTTGACTCTGATTCAGGGAAATAGATGTGTGTGTTGAAGCGAAAATTTTGAAATTTCTCCCTCAAAATCATATTTCTAGGGGTAATTTCATGTGGGAAATCGATTGCGCGCATTCTTGAAGCTTGAAAATACTTCGTTGACCCTGATTCAGGGAAATTAGTACATGTTGGATTTTCGCTTCAATACACACTCTTATTTCCTTGAGTCAGGGTCAAGGAAGCATTTTCAAGATTCGGAAATGCGCGCAATCGATTCCCCGCATGAAATTACCCCCATAATTATGATTTTAAGGGAGAAATTTCAAAATTGTTTGATTTTCGCTTCAATACACACATCTATTTCCCTGAATCAGGGTCAAGGAAGCATTTTCACGCTTCGGGAATGTGCGCAATTGATTTTTCGCATGATTTTAGGCCTATATAGGCTATTTTGCCAAAAAAATTTTTGACCGAAATTAGTCCCAAATTTTGCTGGGCTGTTTGTACATGTGACTACACTTTCTTTATGCGCGATGGTCTTGTTTTTTCACCTCTTTTTGCTATGTGGGATTGCCACGACGACCCTAAAAAACTATGGGCTTGGGGGAGGTTTGTAACCATGTGTTATATTGTTTAAATTTTTTAAAAATTATTTATTATTGGTAATTTTCATAATTTAAAAAATTAATAAAAATATTTATATAGCAAAGATAAAATTTATGAATGAAATTCTTTGTCAAACATGAACTCGCCCAAACCGGTGCCAACACGTTTAAGAGTAGTGATGATTTTTCCAAACTCTTCGATCGATTCGACTTGTTCGCGCAAGTATTTGTCTTCCAAGAAATCGGTCATCTAAAAGATTATATTTTTTAAGATTCATACAGTCAAAAAAGGTCTCTCTTTATTCTTTAGTACTTGTAGATCGAGCTCTCGGGCTCGGACATCGGCCTCGCTTTTGTGATATGCTACCGAACCTCGTTCCCGAGCGGTGCTCCCGAACGGCACTCCATATCGGCGCTCCCAAACGACATTCCCGAGCGTCGATTCGTCAGCTATTTATATGCTCGATTTGGAGTAATTTTTGAAATTTCGATTTTTTACTCCAAAGCAAAAAAAGAATATTTTTCAATCAAATTTCACAAAAGTGGTATCAAACGTCTTAGAATTGTGTCCTGATCACGATGATGTATCGATAGTGCAGTTTGGATCGCACCTTCAAAAGTTAATCCATACACACATACGCCTTTTATATAAAAATGATTTTTACCTGAGCATCATTATTTTGTCCAGCAAGTGCATGTAGTTCAAGCAGCATCTGGTTGTTCATTTTTTCAAGAGCCAGTGCAGCTTGGAATGCTTCGAGGGCACTGCCCCACTCATCTTTTTCTGGTTTCGTAATATTTTGAAGTACAATTCTGCCACCACGAGTATTTTGATATTTCATGAGTGTTGTGCTAAAAACAAAAATTTTAATGCCAACAAGTTATATCGAAATTATTACGCATGCTCGTGTTCCTCTTCAGATTGCTTTTTGAAAAATTTAGAGATATTGGGAAGAGCCACATCGTCACGATCGAAATAGAAAGCCTAAAAATGTATAAGTTAGAAAAAAGTTGCGTTCTCGTTTTCCTTATTGGCAAACATAGAATACCAATTATCCCTCAAAACCCTTTGATCTGTTTTTAATTTCAATTTTTGGTGGAGAATCGAACACTAGCCAAAAAACTAACTGGTGGGGAAGAAAGTGTATTGCTTAAATATTATTATGGTGATCCCTATGTTCTGCATAAAACATACCATGCTCAAATAAACATAGCTGTTGTACAATTCGATATTGACCTGCTTGTTGACAGCCGCTTCGATATCTGCAGCATAGTTTTGGCGGATTTGGCTCATATTTTAATAATAAAATAAATTAAGAAAATAGTAATTTTTCCTAAAATTATTTGTATATTAAACAAAAATTATAATACTATTTTAAACAAAATTGGCTAACCGACAAATTATCTCTCAAAAATTCAAACGACAAAAGACTTAATGAATAGAGAAGAACGAACTACCAAATATTGATTGATTTTATGGCAGTGGAAGAGTCTGATGGTTATCGACTTTTCATCCTTTTTTATACACATCTTTCCTCTTTCCTTATCTAACGTTTTACGTATCAAAGAACATTTTTACTTTCAAATTGAAAATATATTGTGATTTTACAAGTAATGGTTAGTTCAGGATAAATTTCATTAAAAGAAGGTCCCATGATTAAAAATTAAAAAAGTAAAGTTCAGGTTCGCCTTTCGTACATAACATCAGAAATTAGAATTGGTCACTGTTGTGAAAAAAATTGATTTTCTCGGCAAAGACATTAGAATTTGAATAATTTTTTATTTAAACATTATCTACGAATCGAGAGCTACAATTTTGTGCAAAAATTTAGCCGTCGAGCAAGCGTCGTTTATTTTAAAAACACGTTTGAATTTTTGAACCATTCGAAATTTTCAAAAGAGTGTGTAGCTCGAAGTCTTTATCCGATTTTCATGGTCGACCCCTCAAACGATTCTTCTCGATGAGGGCAACAATTCTACAATCCGCTTTTTCTTGTAATTCAATCAAAAACTTGGAATTTTTCCCAAAAAACATACTTTTTTGACAGTTTTTTGTAAAAAATTATAAGTTTTTGATTGAATTACAAAAAAGCGGATTGTAGAATTGTTGCTCGCATCGAGAGGAATCGTTTGAGGGGTCGATCATGAAAATCGGACAAAGACTTTGAGCTACACACTCTTTTGAAGAGCTGCTCTATATACCATGAATTAATTCATACTGAAAGTTATTTACTTTGTTTGTTATTCGCTGTAATACTTTTTTTTGGATCAAAGTTAAAGTTTGCAAACAATTTTCTTAAAATTCTTAATAAAAACGATAAAATACAACAAAAAACATAAAGGCTTACACCCTACTCCCATGTTTTACATTTGTCGCCACTTTTGGCCATACTTTCCCCTACCATGTATCATCACTTAATTTAAAAGTTCATTCATAATCATGTTTTATTGTATAAATTTAAACAGAAAAATTTAAATAACACCAACACTTTGTTGATTACAATTACGGGATTCTTTCATTTGAATCAATATTGTTAGATAAGTAACAATTAGTGACAGTGTCTAAATTATAAAATTAAATCTAAAGTTTTGACAGACTGTATGTGGAATCTAAAGTTTTAGAAGTCGATGAGAGAAGACAATCAGCACACTTTATGGGGTACCCAAGCATGTATCGAGAACTCAGTTTCGGGGAGGCACTTTTACATAAGGGTCCCTTCTTATGTTTTGTTAAAACTTTTTTGTTTTTTGTCTAAGATTTAATAAAAACCATAAGGATCCGCTCGTATGTGATTTTTCACATTTTTTTTGAAAAATGTTTTGCCTTCTAAGCAAAAAATGCTTAGCTTAGAAAATGATGATTTTTGGTAAAATATGATGAATATGAAGAAAAATGGAAATTTTTGGGCATTTTTGGTGAAAAATCATAATGGGTGACCATTATGTTTTTTATAAATGTTTTCAAAAATTTTGGGCAAAAACATAAGGGGGCCATTAGTAAAAATTTTTCATTTTTTTATTTCGGATGATGCAATTATCCAGATTGTCCCTCCCCTTTCGTTACATACCTGGGAGCACCCCCTCAAAAAATTCTTTAAAAACATTTTTATGAACCGCTCGGAATGTTGCTCGGAGTAATCCTCGGAGATTCCCCCTCCCCCTGAGAGCGATAGCGTTCAGCTTTCGATACGTCATGTAAAAAATCATAAAAAGTGCACTTTTTTACTCACCCTATAATTTAAGAAAAATTGGTTATGAAAATATGTTTATTGACATTTGTGCCCGATGTTTAATGTTTAACTTCAAGAAGTATACGTGCCTGATAAGAACTCAAAAATTTTGGCATATGTGCATTTTTAAACAACAACCGGATTCACGTATCCAAAATTTTTGTGACGATAATATTTTTTTAATGGCATTTGAGCCCGATGTTTGACAGAAAAGAAGGGCTATGTGCTTGATAAGGACCGAAGAGTTTTGCCTATGTGCATATGAATATATTGACCGAATTCACGTAGCCATGAAAAGGGTCCATAAGAATTGTGTACGTGTAGAAGACTTGAAAAATCATGGGATACGTGACTGGCACCACAAGACATTTCTGCTCGATTCCAAAGCTTATCAGGCAAATATTAAGAAAGAACGTTGAAAGAGAGAGAAAAGGAAGACAAGTATGTAAAATTTTTGCATGTCTGTTAAAATTTACTCCTTTGCTATCCCATTATACCGGATTCACGTAGCCATGAAAGGGTCCATAAGAATCGCGTACGTGTAGAAGACTTGAAAAATCATGGGATACGTGACTGGCACCACAAGACATTTCTGCTCGATTCCAAAGCTTATCAAACAAATATTAAGAAAGAACGTTGAAAGAGAGAGAGAAAAGGACAAGTATGTAAAATTTGTGCATGTCTGTTAAAATTTACTCTTTTGCTATCCCATTATTTTTTTAGAAAGTGTTCTTTCGACCCATTCAATCAGTAGCTAGGNGACAAGTATGTAAAATTTGTGCATGTCTGTTAAAATTTACTCTTTTGCTATCCCATTATTTTTTTAGAAAGTGTTCTTTCGACCCATTCAATCAGTAGCTAGGGTAAAAAATTTAGATGGGTCTGAAAAACAACCATTTCTATTTTAACAAAACTAAAAAAACAAAATATTGTTACCGTCAAAATTAATGGTTTTGTGACGATTGCAAAGCCCCAAAGCGAAATGCCAATGTCATGTTCATTGACGTGGTTTATAAAAGTTGATGCAAGTTGATATGTCTTTTCATTATATGGATTCCATAACGATGGAATGCTGTACAGAATGTGTTTGACTTTACGCCTCTAAAATTTTGGATACTGATTCTCTAAAAAAAGAATTCGGAAGAGACGGGGGTTATTTTCCCAACCTCCTCCAAGGAGGAGCGTTATTTTGGATTGTTTTGTGTTTTGGCATTATAGATCCCCTCTGAAATGGTTTTATTTTAGTGTAAGGTCTTATTTTAAAGGGGGTCTTATTGTAGAAAAATACGGTATATCTGATAAACAGAGACTACATATCAACTGGCAAATAATTCATCTGGCAAAGGATTCAACTGGCAAAATTTCATGAAAATTTTTTGACATTTTCATGAAATCTTTGCCAGTTGAATCCTTTGCCAGATGAATTCTTTGCCAGTTGATATTTTACCTCCTAATAGTTATAAAAAATCCATCCTTAAATTTTTTTCGTCAACCTTAAAAAGTTATTCAATATTTTACAAAAATTTTCGATTTTCCATTATGCATTTTCCCGATAGATTTATACCCCTCAGGGAAGCATTTTCAACATTCGACAATGCGCGCAATCGATTCTTTGCATAAAAACCCCGGTAAAATATCAACTGGCAAAGAATTCATCTGGCAAAGGATTCAACTGGCAAAGATTTCATGAAAATGTCAAAAAATTTTCATGAAATTTTGCCAGTTGAATCCTTTGCCAGATGAATTATTTGCCAGTTGATATGTAGTCGTAAGTAAAAAACCCGAGTTGGATACCATATACTCCCCCCCCCACTACCGATGGAGCACAGAGAAAAAAGGTCGTCAACTTTTGAAGGGATCTTCTCATACGACGCTTCCTATTGCCTTTGAATTAGCCGAGTGCCTCTCATGTATGAGAGACACTAAGTAGATACATTTCATTTCCAAAATGCTTACAGCTGAATAAACTTTTGCCGGAAGAATAATTAGCGCATTTAATTGTAGTAATGAGAAAAAGAAGACTGGAATAGAAAAGATCAATGTTTCCCAGGAGTTTTTTATACCAATAAATAAACTTATGAGTACAAACATCGACGTAGGAATATTAAAACAAAGCATTATAAAAGTAAACACCTAAAACTTTAAAATTTAATAAAATAAACCTAAGAAACATTTTCTTATATAAAACGTATGCTTCTGTTCTGACTAACTTTTGACGGTGCGATCCAAATCCTTATCACGATATACCATTGTGATCAGGACATAATTCTAAGACGTTTGACGCAACTTTTGTGAAATTTGATGAAAAAATAATTTTTTCATTTTTTTACCTTGGGGGATCAAGGGGTAAAAAATCGAGTTTTCACAAATTTCCTCTAAATGTTGATAATCAAATTTAATTGAATCAAGCAACGTTGCTTGACTTAATTGAATTACTTATCGAAACGATTTATTGATTGATTATAAAATTTAAGCTAGGTGATGCCACTCTGGAACGCCGCGGAAGCGACGCTCGGGAGTGCTGCTCGGGAGCTCTATTTGGGTTTGACGGTGAGAGCACTGCTCGAGAGCGTCGTAAGCACTCAGTATCCAGTTTGTACTTCAAAAATATTGTTAACCGCCAAGACAAGCTCAGACAACTTCAGATGCTTGGAATATTTTTGTAATAATAACTTGTCCACAGGAAATTTCTCTAGTTCCTATAAAAATTCTTTGTTCAGTCTAGTATAAAAGCCTACAATATATAAGTTTTTATTGAACTCATCGATTTGGCTCAAAACCAGTTTGCATATAATGACATAAAAGCCTAAAACTGATATCCAGATATAGAATGAATATAAGCTAAGTACAGTTGTAATAACCGGAGAGTACTTTATGTAAAAGATATTCTAAATTATTGGATTAAGTAAGTAAAATTTCTGAGAATGAAATTGGTCTATTCTTAAAAGTCATAACCTCCTTTGGCCTCGCGCGCAAGTTCCACTTTCTGGGCCCTGTCCTTTCTGGGTAAGATGGTGTAAAGGCTGAGCCCATAAGAAGAGTTTCTAAAAATTCTGGATTTTGTGTCCCTTGGGAAATTGATCGTGTGGGGCTGAGGAGCCAGGATTTTGCAACAGGGAGCACATCACATATCGGAAAAAAATTCCAAAAAACAAAAGAGTGCCCTTATGTGTTTTTCGCTACTTCATCGCGACAGAAGGCACGGGCCCTTGACCCCCTCCTGGCTACGCCCCTGGCTGAATCCATGGAGGATTGGATGAGAGCATCAGGTCTTTGTTGAGAGAACAAATTAAAATTTTCAGGATATGGAAGGGGAATGTCCCCCTTGCCTACGGCACTGAGTTAAGTGGTTGGGCAGCGGATCTGTATTCTTTTAGTAACTGGCAAATTTACGCACATCTTGAGCTCCTCGATCCAATAAACTTTTCTCATTTTGATCAGTTTGGGCCATTACTACAGCGAAACCGCCAGCAATAGAACAGCATACACTAGCAAAGATTGTTATATACCAAGAAAATCTGATAAACTGTTTGATTCGTTTATTTGAAATATTCAAATTTAATTTATCGATTCTTCCAAATAAGTTATCAATATAACCATAGTGTTGCCAATAAATTACAAAAATCTTTAAAAAATAGATATAAGATCTAGGTTAAAAAGGTTTTAAAGTTCAATAAACAAGCTACTATTTTTGGGGATGGTTAAATTTTCATCAAGCAAGCCAAGAAAAAATTATTGAATGAAATCCTACCATTGAAAAAGAAGCATTTAATGACGAGCTTAATATTACAATGGTACCAACAAAGGTATGATCATAGTCATCTTTAGTAAACAAGTGAAAAATCAAGTAAACTGTTTTATAACAAGCTATAATTATTTTTATATGTGTACAGGGTGGCGCACAAAAAACCGGACACCCTCAAAATGACCTCCAAAGCTAAAGGAGGTGATTTTGAATGGTTATTGTTGTTGTTTTTTGCTAAATAAATTATATTCAAAAATTTTTTAAGTGTCCGGTTTTTTGTGCTCCACCCTACAGGATACCCAAAAAAGCGGGATTTTGTATATTTTTAACGATTTTTTCAAAATTTTTCAAGTTTTTTAATTTTCATAAAATAGCCATATGAGGTTTATTCTATGCGAAAAATCAATTGCGCGCATTCCCAAAGTTTGAAAATGCTTCGATAGACCTGATTCGAGCAAGAGGCATGTATATTTAAATAAAAAAGACTAATCCAGATTCAGATATGCGTTTTCTGTAATGTGCGCAATTGATTTCTAGTTAGAAAAAAACCCATAAAGGTCCATTAAAATTAAAAAACTTGAAAATTTTTGAAAAAAATCGTTAAAAAATCACAAAATTTTATTTTTTTGGGCTTTTTGTATCAGTGATGGCCCAACCGAGCAAATTGTTCGGTTTCGGTCATAGGTCAGCAAGGGAGGGGGGAGCCTCCCCTGACTCACTCACTCATGGACCCAAAATTGAGGGGGGACCACCTTATGGGCCCCGCCGAACAGTATGGTCCATAAAAATTGGATGTCAGAAGACTATCTCAAGCTAAAAAAAGGTTGTTTTTTTGGTGGAGGACCACCTCATCGGGGATCCCTCCCCTCAGCTTGTCGACCTATGATTCCGGTCTCAAAAAAAATTTTGCGGTTCCGTTTCCACCAAAAATTTTTAATGCTTCAATCCTACCCAAAAATTTTTTATGGTTCCATTTCTTAAATTTTTTGTTTAAAACATTGATTTTGCTAAAATCTTGACAATGAGGTAAAAAACAGCGCCCCAGGCGCAAATTTTTTTAGAAAATTGTCATTTTAAGATGAAAATATGCACTAAGCCTTTTGCCATGGTTACTGATGCGGTTTTTTGTCACGGCCTTTTTAAAAAAAACTTTTCAAAAAGCATTTTTTGAAAATTTTTTCATGAAAAAGTTTGAAATTTTTTTTCAAAAAATGCTTTTTGAAAAAACTTTAATAGGGCTGTAACAAAAGGTGTAACAAAGAGCCGTAATCGTGATAAAAGGCTTAGTGTGCCTGAAAAAGACGATTGTTAGCAAAAACGATGAATTTTGAAGATCTTTGAAAAATTTTTGTGGTTCCAGTTCCATCAAAAAATTTCTTTCGGTTCCGGTTTCTGGAACCGAAACTGAAACGGGCTATCACTGCCTGTGTATACATCAATATGGATAATTTTTTTCTGCGGGAAATGCATTTTTTGAAAAAATCTTTTTATGCGGAAAAAGGTTTTTCCGCAGAAAAAAGGTATTAAGTAAAAAATGTATTTTTCCGATGTAAAATTTTTCCTCAGAACAAAGCATTTCCACAAAAGGTCAAAAAATTNATGCGGAAAAAGGTTTTTCCGCAGAAAAAAGCTATTAAGTAAAAAATGTATTTTTCCGATGTAAAATTTTTCCTCAGAACAAAGCATTTCCACAAAAGGTCAAAAAATTTCCCGCAGAAAAATATTTATCCATTCAAAATTACTCAGAAAGCATAAAAAATACGATAATATTTTTGCCAAATAAAAAAGAACTAATTTTTCTTTTGAGACATTTATATAAATTCCAGTAAATTTAAGAAATGAATAAAATAGTTTATATTTTTCTTGAACTTTTAATAGGGCATGTTCTTGAAAAGTCTTTGGAAAGGGCTCCATTTATAAGCAATAAACACTGAATGCTAAAAGCCCACTAGCTTCCACAATCTCTTAAATAGGTGGCAAAAAATGAATAAAAGTATGGCTTAATTATTTAATTAAAAAGGCTAAAAATCCTCTGGGAGTCTGATGATGACAAAAAACAAAAGAATAAAAAGCAAAATTGTCAATTTATTTTACAGTCAACTCTCCATATAGTGACACCCCCGATAGAGTTGACTAGAGAAATTTCAATGACTGACTAGAATAACTTTTTTCAAGATAACCTGCTTGATTTTTTTAAGATCTATATTTTAGCTGATAAACGGTCANAAAATTGTCAATTTATTTTACAGTCAACTCTCCATATAGTGACACCCCCGATAGAGTTGACTAGAGAAATTTCAATGACTGACTAGAATAACTTTTTTCAAGATAACCTGCTTGATTTTTTTAAGATCTATATTTTAGCTGATAAACGGTCACATGGCTCAAATTTCATACAGCTCAAATTTCGTCAAAAAATTAAAACTTTGAACAGCTCTAAATCCATGAAAATGAAGTTTCTAACAACAAAGGAGGACAGTTTTCTAATCAGAATTGTGTGTACAATTTTTTTAGAATCAAAAATAAAAACATAATTTTTTGTCATAGTCCGAATTGAAATTCGAGCCATGTGAAAACTTGAGCCATATGACCCGTGTCCATTTTAGTTTCATAAAAAACTAAACTAGTCAGTAGGTTATCTTGAAAAAAGTTTCAGTCATTGAAATTTCTCAGTCAATTCTAGTCAGGGGTGTCACTATATGGAGAGTTGACTTATTTTTATATAAAATATACAATTTCAAAAAATTTATAACTTAGACCTTCAATTTTTTAGAATGCTCGGGTTGAATGTCTTTAATTATATTATTTTCGGCGTCAAAGCTATTGCGGATCATATGTAGAGGTGTTCCGAGTAGTAAATAAATTCGAGTATCGAGTTACTCAGAGAATCACTTCAAGTTCGAGTAGTAAAAAACATCGAGTTCGAGTATTAGAGTTTTTCGAGTAGTTGTCATTTTTTAATAATAGTATTTTTGCTCTGAATCTGGACCCAAAAATAAATTTTTTCAAAATTGTTCCAAAATGATCAAAAATTTTTGCAATGCATAATAGCTCCGAAAAAATATGGATCACAAAGATCCATAATAATACAAGCAATAAAGAAATAAAATTAGTGACAATCTCACAAAATTGCCAAAACGCAGCTCCGAATACTTCAGAAGCTATGCCAAATAAACCTGCACCGGTTAGGAGAGAATACGGCCATATAAAATAATAATATCGAAAATACTAGCATCTTTCTAACTATCGATATCAATCAAGGAAACAGGTTTTCATAAAGATTTTCTTCGAAATCTTTTAATGATTTTCTTCAAACTCAAGGAAATTTTTTTACAAAAAGTGATACTCTTCAAAGTTTTTTGTCGTGAACAGAAGATTTCAATGAAAAATTTTTAGCCCAATTAGATTTAAAATGACCGATATATAGACTAGTAAAAACGTCCATAAACTGATCAATCTTCTAGTGGCAAATGGGAGGTGTGTGGGGAGGTTTAAAATTAGAAATTTAAATTTGTCCCACCTCAATGATGCCCCAACAATACATTTAAATATGTGCGAAGATTGTGCTTTACTCATTTGGACATCTATGATAATTTTTATGAGCCTAATAAAAGCAATATTTTTAATAAATTTCTTGAAGTTTTCACTCAAAAATAACGGCGGCATCGTGTTTAGTGCCTAAAATTACCCTAGAAAACATTAAACTGGAACAGGAATATATTTTCAAAAAACTTTATCACTAGGTGGGAGTAGAACCCTCATCTTATGCGTCAATAGTGCTCTTTGCTACTCGGCCATGTTGACTTGTAGGAAGTGTTGAAAATATGGTATGATTTTTAGTCATCTCGTTGAGCTAAGTTCAACGTTGTAATCCATTTTTAAGAATTCGTTAAAGGAAAAAAAATCCCATTTTGACCGTCGTGGATGAACGGTCGGGTCTGGACGGACGGATGGATGGATGTGGGCGAACATACGGACGGATCTGAATATACCGACGAACGGATTTTAACAGATGAATATACGCTTTTTTTAAATTTTATGCTTGTTTTTAGCTCATGGTAGGCAAAGTAATTTATTATCAAGTATATATCAACTATCTTTTCTTTTTCACAATTGAATACATATGGAATCTATCAATAATTTTTTGGCTTTCATATGGTGTTCCTATTTGCATATGCTTTTGCATTTGCAAGTTTCAATTCGTTTTTTGATTCGATAATTAAATTGGTGTACATCAAACCGTATGGAATTTTGTAAATCAATACTTGCTAGCAAGGTTGTCGTAAACTCGAAAACTCGATTATTTTGAGACTCGATAAACTCGAACTCGAAAAAATAATCGAGTTTTCGAGTTTTGAAGAAGGAGTCGTTCACATATCACGTGATCAAATAACATTTTTAGACCTCCTACACCTCTCCGTGATCAAACATGATCACGGGCTTATCCCCCCCCCCTTCCCTACCGTGATCATGATCAACTTTTTTCTTTAAAAAATAGGCATTTTTATGTAAAAATAGAAATTTTTTCGATTTTGGCAATTTTTCAATTGGATCAATTTTTTAGATTTTGACCAATTTTTTCGATTTTGATCAATGTTCTCCGATTTTGGCAGTTTTTTCGCTTTTGGTAAATTTTGTCAACTTTGGTGAATTTTTCGATTTTAAGTTAAATGTAATATTACGTAATATTACATAAAATGTAATATTACGTAATATGACAAAATGTCATTTTCCAACCCTAATTTTAACCAATTTTTTCGATTTTGACCAATTTTTTCCGATTTTGGAAATTTTTATTATAAATTATTCACAAATTTTGTAACATAAGAGGGACCATTAGGAAATCACATTACAAATCTTTGATTTTTAATGTAAAAAATAAACATACTAAACTCGAAAACTCGAACTCGATAAAACTCGAAAACTCGATATTTTGGAAACTCGATAAACCCGAACGCGATAAACATTAAACTCAAACTCGATAATTTTTATGAGCCGCGACAACTCTGCTTGCTAGGTTAGGAATACTAAGACAACATCAGGATATAATTTCAGTAGAACTTAGTTATAAATGAATTCAATCATTCTTGTAAGACCAGTTGATAAATAAAATACGTTTATTAGGTAATATTTTGTTAGCGTGATGAGCAACTCCTCCGATTCATAAAAATTAGGAGTCCTCAATACCGTCTTTAGTATCCAGGGAAATGGGGTAGGAGGGACATGGAGTAAGTACATTTTTTCAAAATTTTATACACAAAATTTATCTATTGTCCCCTATTGGCTTCTAGGGAACAATACCCCAATTCGATTTTCAAAAAAACAAAAATTGGAAAAAAAGAAAATAAGCCAAACAAGAAGAAGATTTTGCCAAAAGTTTTAAAACTTTGACGAAATTTTGTTTAAAAATATGAATTTTGTTTTTTTTAATTTTTGGCATTTTTACATAAAAATTTTTTCTAGACATAATGGGAAGCAATTAGGAAAAGTTTCATTTTTTCAAAATTAAAAAAAGTTTAACCATTGTCAATTGTGAGCTTTTGTTGAATTTTTTAGTCATATTGTGTAAAACAAGTTTATTATATTGAAATATATAAAGCAGTTCGATTTTCTTATGTTTAGTTTGATACTAGTTTAAATTTTGATATTTAAGTTTATAAAATTTCATGCAGACGTTCTCTTGTGTTAGTTTCATACAATCTTTCGGGGTCAAAAATTCTTTGATGCTTTTCGCCTTAGAGTGTTGTCTAAAACGGGTCTTTATTTGGTAAATTCCATAGCTAAATTTAGCATCTTTTTGACATTCATATCATTTGACAATCACTGTCTATTTATAATTTCATTCGAAAATTTATAGTCTTTTATGGTTTGTAGTTTTATGAAAATTTTAACTTTTACATAGCTATAAATTACCATAAATTTATAACACGGTTCCGGTGTATTCATGACATTTTTTGATAAATTTTTCAAATTTTTCTCATTTTTAATCATAAACAACCATTTTTTCACACAAGGGTAATTCCTCGAGCAAAGGCTAACTACGTCACAAGTTCATGTGAAGATTCTATTGGGTAAAAAACGTCGTGCGGGTGTTGGGCGATCTTCCTAAAATTAGTCTGGTTTCGCAGACGAAACTGATAAGCCCATTCCCAAATATTTGTTAATTACACCTAGTCTATTATTAATTTTGAATTTTATTAATGAAAATTTTGATATTTCATAGATTTCTAAGGTTTTGTAATAAGAATTTAAAGATAAACGTGCTCCATTATGCATAGAAATGATATGAATTTTTCTTTGATGAGGAATGAAACTGATTATTTAACTAAGACAACAGGTATTGTTTGTTGAAAATTTTGAGTTTGCCCACATAAAAAATGATTTAGTTATCAATCATTATTTAAACAATTCTATTATGCTTTACATTCCCTTTCATGTCCTTATTTCATGTCTAAGAAGTACACAAAATATGACAAAGGAATATCATTCTTTACCAAAAATTGCATTTTTGGGTCAAAAATGGCCATTTTTAATGATTTTAAGCGATTAAACTTTTTTTACCCGGAAAAAATATCATTTTATTATTAAAAAACACCGCGTTTCTACAAAGAGAAAAATTTTCAGGGGTCTCTCTACTCGTCTTCCTTTGGCTACACTACTTTGGCTACAAAAAGGAAACTTTGGTTTCCTTTGGCTACAGTTGGACACCCCCAGTGGCGTAGGCAAGGAGGGCAGGATAGGAGAGCTTACCCCCTAGTGGCTGAAATTTTTTTTAAACTGGGTCCCCTTATGAATTGTTGGGAAAAAACAGTCTTTTTGGGGAAGTGCCCCTGGCAGACCCTTTCCAAATGATCTATCCGACTTCAGAACAGCGAAAAGAATTTTAATATCTCTGAGTTTTTAGATTCCTGGTCAACCAATAATAACAACAACCACGACAGGCCTAAATTTTTCATATCCAATGACAGCGGAAATGAAAATTTATATTACTATTCTCCTAATTCATCAAATGATTCATTCAATTATAAATTAACGGAAGGCACCAATATGAAAAATAACAACAACAATAATAGTTGGATGACGAATCAAAGTGATTCTGGTACTTCAACCTCGAATGAAAGTCTGAATAGTAATCTTTCCAGATGTTGGACTACGAAGTTTTAACAATTTGAATTATTTATTAAATTTTTGTCTGTAAATAAATGTTTTTAAAAGGAGTCAATTTTTTGCAATTATAGAAATAATTAGATGCAAAAGAAAGCTCTTCTTATTAAAATATACCAGAAGTAATGACTTTGTAAATAATTGGATAGGATACTATATATTTATATACCTATTTCCAGTGGCAGAAAAGCAATCAAGCAATTAGCCCCTGAAACCTGAAAATCAAAAAGGCACCCTTTATGTTTTGGTTGGAAGAAGGGTCAGTGGCATAGTCATAGGGGGGCGGGGGGGGGGGGGGGGGGGGGGGGGGAGTCGCCTCTGTTCCTAAAAAAATTTGAAATTTTTGGGCTACGTCACTGAGAAGAGTGTAAAAATTATAAGTGCTACAATCATAATTTTTTGATTGGGGGAGGTAAAAAGTATAATAAGAAACCAATAAATCTTATAAATTATTTCTCAAAAGGGAAAATTAAAAGCCCGAAAATATCTCTTGAAAAAAAGAGTGAAAGTGACTTTGATATGTCACTTATTATTTCATCTGGGTCGAGTGGCTTTTCAACTTTTACAAAAGAATACAAGATCAAACTCTTTTATCTAAACTTGTGCAAAAATATGATTTTTATTAGTCGATTGTTAATTAAATGTATAGATTTATCTAAAATTTAATAATGAGCAAGATTGACGCAGAAAATTTAATTTTTATGATAATCATATTATTTGTTATAAGATTTCGATCAACTTCTGCATGTGCACAAACGGCTTCAGCCAATTCACCTTCAGCCAACTCACTTTCAGCAATCACTACTACTACAGTATCTTCAACAACCACTACTACATCTCCAGGTAAAATTTTTTTAAATTTTCTCATTAAGACAAAAACAATGTAGGTAATTAAGTTTTTCCGTAAATGTATGTGATTAGCGAATGAGGAAGTGTTCAGCGGAACGGTCAAAAAAAGTCTTCTTGGAAACAAAATCAACACTGAACTAGTAAATAATAATAAATCACTCCAACCAACGAGGTTACACGTGTTCAAAACCTCCCCAAACTTCATACAATTTGGGGGAGGTCGCGATCGCACACTGAAAATGCCATTTTTGTTTAAAAAAAGTTGGAGTTGCCTTGTCCCCTAAAAAACTCTTAAAGAACTAACCCGGTCGGAAAAAGTTGCCATTTTTGTTAAAATTTGGAAAATTCATGAAAAATGGAGCTTTTTTTGTTTTTACAGTAAATTATGAATCGCTATCGACATTGAGATAAATGCATGTGAAGTTGGCAATTTGAAAATTTGTGTATTACAACGAAAGCATGTACATGAGCAACGGACCAGGCCCCGGCCCATGGGCCGGGGCCTGGTCCGCTGCAATTTTTACGATGGACCGGACAGGAGCTGCAAATTTTGCTGGCAGCGATTTTTGCGTCCCTAAAAAATGGGCTGGGGCCGACATTTGTGCGGTCCAGGCCGGGCCGTAAAAAATCGCAGCCTTGTAGCACCTCTGCATGGGGTTAGTGAATTAAAATTTTCCAAAAATTCCTAATTTTTCGCATCAATAACTCAAAGCAATTTTCAAATTAAATAATTTTTGCGATGTTATTCGTCTTGACAAGTTATAAAAATGCTATATTTATTTTCTAAATGTTCAAGGGTTCGAATTATTTTCTTCTCAATAACAGATTTTATTGATTCAGGGAAAAAATTCACAATCAAGGTGCATGTTTTCGTTGCAATACACAAAATTTCAACTTCACATTCATTTATCTCGACAATAGTAATGATTCAAAATTTACCGTAAAAACAAAAAATCTCCATTTTTCATGATCTTTCCGAATATTACTAAAATGCCAACTTTTCCCGACCGGACAATCTTTTATGTGCAGAAACTGTGTATCATGCCCTTGTTTAAAAATAAGCCTAAAAATTTAGCTTGCGCCTCTTGTACCTTATCTCAATTAACTTTAACTGGAGGAACAGTTGCTGGTGCTACCCCAGTAATTCCAACAGCAGGATCGATTTTAACAAACGCATCAACCGGATGTTCCTCTGTTGTAATTACTTGTACAGGTACTGGAAATACTTTACAGATGGAGGTATGACAAAAAATGTTTCTGTTATATGACAAGCATGTAATTTTTTAGTTTAATGCTGGTAATAATGGAGTGATAACGGGAACTACAACTGTTAGTGCGCCATTGATGTGCGATTCGAATGGACAATGGGAACTGTCGTTAGGAGGAACAACAGCGGTCATAACAGCGGTTGACTGTATATCTGTGTGAAATAAAGAGATTTGTAAAGTTTATTTATTATTATTTTTAATAATAAAGTTATATTTAATAAATTCTTCGTGCCAAAAACCAATAAAAGTCCATTTGAGAAAAGCAAAAACTTATGAAATAAAGAGATTTGTATGGTCGCCAGAGGGGATTGAACCAGTGTCATATATAAGGCTTTTATTAGGGATTTTTTTAAAATTTCGGCCCCTAGGGGAACCTGCCCAAGGGGTATCTGACTTTCCTAAAATCTGCATATTAAAGTTTTTAAAAAATGAAACATCGGATAGCCCATATATGAGTTTGAAGTCAAATTTCAGAAAAATCTAAATTTGTTCACCCGCTAA
>OZJO01018902.1:0-22537 GCA_900406225.1 Acrobeloides nanus | reverse complement strand
AATGCCGTACGACACTTCGTACGACAAAAGTGCATTGTCGTTCGGCAAAGTACGACAAATTTCGTACGATTCCATCGTACTGCATTGTATGACAGCTTGTGGTGGTTTCATCGTACTTTTTAGTTAATTTTACGATCGTACGATAGCTTAGGGTCGCCACAAGTATGGCACAAGCTATCGTACGAAAGTACGACCGCCCCACAAGCTATCGTACGATCGTAAAATTAGCGTAAAAGTACAACGAAATCGCTACAAGCTGTCGTACGATCGCACGACGCAGTACGATGGCATCGTACGATAGCTTGTGGCCATTTCGTCCGTCGTAAGAGTGTATTTTACACTCGTACGATGACTTCGTACGATAGCTTATGCCGTTGCTTGTGATGGTACGATAGCTTATGTCGACCCTTATGGGCTACCGTACTTTTGCTTGCGTTCAGTACGATAGAATATACGAACTTGTGCCGATCCTGAACGCTGTTTTACGACACAAAAATGCACTGTTGTGTCGCGACACGACAGAATTATAAATTCCGCCTTAGGCCTAGGTTTAGTCTTAGGCCTAAGCCTAATCAAAGCCTAACGTTTTTACGGCGCTTTGGGGATGTTCCCCCCATTTTTGGTCAACTTTCGACACCCGTGTCACTTACGAATTTTTATTTTATTATTGAATTATTTACTAAATAACAATTTGTTTTAATCTTAAATTCAATTTTGGCGAAAAAATTTCCAAAATTAAATCCATCTCCAATTTTCGCACCTGTTAAATGTCAACGCTGGCAATAGTTTGTGGTCCTTGAGCGGACCCCTAGGTGGATGGACAATAGACTGGCACGGCGCACAGTAATAATACCCGCATACTTCACAATACAACTCGGCTGGATTTGGCGCGCTCTCGCACCACTAAAATTCATTTCAAATTTCCATAAAAATTACGCACAAAAAAATTTTACTTGACATGTTGGATGACTTGAATTCGAAGCATCCGTATTTTCGGATGATATACTAGGTGTGTTCGAGGAGCCTCGAATTCTGGTGATAAGTCTTCGAAGTGCTGTATTTTCCGGGGCTATTCTTAAAGCGTTTTCATCGGAGTAGAAGGAGGGTTTTTGGCAGGCGTCACAGATTATGGTATAGCCAGAAGTTGATGGGGTTAGGATGGATGGGATACGAGCAGTGAGCGGGTTGAACGTTGACGTGGTTCCCGAGTGCGAATTTGGGACTCCGACAAAGCTACATGGTCGAGAATCTAAATTTTTTAGCGTGAAACGAAATGAAAAGGTTTGAAACGATACGAATGAAACTATTTTATTTCTAAATGGGTTCCGGAAATCGGGTTTGAATTTGCCTGAATATTGACACGAAAACCCTGAATTTTGTTTCGTTTCATTCATATCGTTCTATTTGATCGTTTCATTCGTATCGTCCTAAACGGGTTTGAATTTGCCTGAATATTGGCACGAAAACCTTGAGTTTCGTTTCATTAGAGCCTATGCTAATTTTTTTGCAATTTTATTGTTTTCCATTTGTGACACTTTTTAGCGAAATTTAGAGTGTTGCCTTCAAGTATCTTGTACATTAATTTACGTACAAAACGAGTGAGTTTACAGCACTTTTCGCACTTGAAAAACAACACCGCTCTTTTCATTTCTCCCATTTTTCATATTTGGCTATGATTGGAAGTGACCGTTTGGCGCTTCGGAAATTGCTGGTTTCTTTGTTGGTTTGAGTGAAGAAGATTTGACCCTAACTGTTTGCACACCCATCCACCGGCGGACAGTTTTGTTTGTTGTTTTTGAGGTCCAGAAATGGGAAATTTCTGATGGAGTTTTTTAAGGTCAAATAAAAAGGCAGCATAAAAAATTCCAAAAATATTAGAAAAAAATGAAAATTCTCAACGAAATGGAAATTTCGAAAACTCTCAAAAATCGAAATTTGATCGAAAAATTGAATTTTTTGTGAAAAATCGAATTTTTGCTCAAAAATCGAAATTTCGATTTTCCACTGAAAAACCCCAATTTTTGAAAAAGTCTGTATATTGACACGAAAACATGAATTATTTCAAAAAGATGGATTGTATTAACAAAAACAAGTCAAATATTTTGTTGATATTTTTATAGCCACTACTTATAACTTGACCTCATAAAATGGTCACTTTTATGTGCATGAGAACCGATAAAACCAACACTTACTCCGTCCACAAATCACGACCCCACTATCGGTCTCGCTGACCACCGATAGCTTATCACTCTCCTGGTCGGGATCCGACACACACAAAGAGATGGTATCACTCGCTCCTAAAAATGAATATCGCATCAATAATCAACTGCATAAAAATGTTACCACTTGAAGAGCATTGTGGTGATAATGGGCTTTGGTGAATGCCATAGGCATGAAAAGTTGGTTGGGAGTTGTTGGAAATTTTTTGTTGTGCGCGTAGTGCGCATTCTCGGCAATAACTATGCGCGCATTGTAGCAAAATTGGTTCACGAAGGAATTCCCGGCAACCTGGGCATTTTAGTTCTTCCTCCATTTTTACCTAAATTAAAAATTTCAAAAAAATTTTCGGCGTTTTAACAAACGAGCTTAGGCCATGACCTTGATTCAGGGAAAGAGATGGGTGTATTGAAGCGAAAATGAACAAACTTTCGAATTTTCGTCGAAAAAACGGCTGTCTAGGGATCGAAATTTTTTTGGCTACCACAGAACTTTTTATTGAATCAGGCAACGTGTACATTGAAACGAAAAGAAATGGGATCCTAGTTAATAGTCGTGTAGTTTGTAGTAGTTAGTAGTACTACTACAAACTACTACTTGTATTACTACAAACTACTAGTGTAGTAGTTTGTAGTACTACTAACTACTACTACAAACTATGTAGTAGTTTGTAGTACGTAGTTGGTACTATGTTTAGTTTGTACTACGTTGTAGTTTGTAATACTACTACGTTTGTAGTAGTACTACAAACTACTACTACGTAGTTTGTAGTAGTACTACAAACTACTACTACGTAATTTGTAGTAGTGCCACAAACTACGTAAGAGTAGTTTGTGGCACTACCACTAGAAGTAGTCTACTACAAACTACTAGTGTAGTAGTAGTTTGTAGTAATACTACTAGTTAGTACTAATCCTGATTTTCCCGCCAACGACCACGCAATGATGCATCAAAAAAGCTATATAAGGATCCACGTTTCTTTTCGTTTCAATGTACACGTTGCCTGATTCAATCAAAAGTTTCGTGGTAGCCAAAAAAATTTGACTATATAAGAGTATACCCTATGGCTTAAACAAAATAGCAAAAATATCTCGCTTTCAAAAAAATGCACGACTATATGAATCTGACAGGTTCTTCACTTCGTTTGCATGCATAACATAAAAATTATTTTCAATCAGCTTGATCATATTTTTTTGACATATACATATAACAAAAAACAAGCTCGTAAATCAATCGTCCCAACCCATAAACACAAGACAGGTGGTTGAAAGAGAAAAGTAATCGAAAAAAGCTTAGCCACGAATAAAAAAACACATAAAACCCATTGGAATTTTAAGCGATTCTGAAGTGATTTATCGTCGAAATCCTAAGGAAGAATCACATCATGGGAGGTTTCCGGTTGCCGGAACAGCTGCCCAAAAACTCTATGGAAGAGTTCATCCTCTCCCTTTTTTCCACCCCACTCACTAGCATGTGCAAGAAACAAAAAGAAAACTGTTCAAAAGCCTCTTCGGCGGGAGTGAATGAACGATGAACAAAATCCCAAAGCAACGGCGTCCATTTTAAAGTCACTTTTTGCTTGCTTTCTCCAAGCTCGTAGTATCTTGCACGAGGCTCATAATCGCCCATAGGGCTCATAATAAATGGGTCGTTTAACGAGAGGAAACAGCAACGAGGAAAAATATTATATCTCGGCCTAGGCATTGCCTTTGCATAATTTTTATAAATAAAAAAATAACGAAAAATTTTTACTGAAAATCTAGGCAAAAGAGACAACTACCAACAAAAAAATCTTGAACAAAAACTTATATTTTTGAGCAAAAAGTCAATTTTGAGAAAAAATTCGATTTTTGATGAAAATTTTCGATTTTTGAGGAAAAAGTCGATTTTGAGGAAAAATTCAATTTTGAGAAAAAAATTTGATTTTTGAGCAAAATTTTCGATTTTTTTCTTAAAATTGAATTTTTCCTCAAAAATTGAATTTTTTCTCAAAAATTGAATTTTTTCTCAAAATTGACTTTTTGCTCAAAAATATAAATTTTTCCTCAAAAATGAAAATTTTGCTCAAAAATCAAATTTTTTGCTCAAAAATCGAATTTTTTCGATTTTGAGAAAAAAATTTGATTTTTGAGCAAAATTTTCATTTTTGAGGAAAAATTTATATTTTTGAGCAAAAAGTCAATTTTGAGAAAAAATTCAATTTTTGAGCAAAAACTCGATTTTTAGCAAAATTCAATTTTTCCACAAAAATTCAAAAAGTTTGTGTATTACAACGAAAACATGTGTACATAAATTCAAAATTTCAAACGCAATTTTCTCGAAAACTACAACGATTCAGAACGTGCCATAAAAACAAAAAATGCTCCATTTTTCATCAACTTTCCAAATATCAACAAAAATGGGCAACTTTTTCTCCCACTGAACTGGTCTTTTAACGAAGCGACACAAATCTGTATAACAGATGGCAAAATCAAAAATAGCTGAACGAACGATCTAATAATAATCCAACGTTGAGCCCCCAAAGTTGTTGAGCCCTGCGGATTTCTTTCCTCAGTGTGACATCGAAACTTGTCAACTGGCCAGAGGGAAAACAACAACGACCGCAACGAGTGCTAAATCCCTTCAAGGATCTTGATGGGTCAGAGCTCGTCATTTTTCCGAACGAGCCATAAATTTACTTCTTCAAACGAACGGGTGTCTCATTCCTTTGTATAGGACAAAGGATTTTTGAGCTGTTGATAATTTATATCCTGTAGCCATCAGCCCTAATTTGATCGAAAAAATAAATACCAAAATCGACATTAATCATTGTACATTCAACAAGACAAGCAGATGTGCGTAGGCTCGAGAAAGAACAATTTTTAGGGAAAGAAAAAATGAAAGAAATAATCTCATAAAAAGATCTACGCGAAAGAAAAAGTTTCTGTTTGTACGTTTTGTGTGAAAGTGAACGCCGAGACGAAAAGCTGCCGAAAGTCTCGAAGATAGATGGAAAAATTGAAATGGTGAATGGCAACTCCGACGAAAAAAGGTGGATGAAAAAAATTGTTTGAAAACATGCGACAGTCAGTTGGCGGGAGGGGTGCGAGATTTTTAAATTCGCATAATTAATTGAGTTCAAGTTGGACCGTAAAAGTAACGAATTTTTAAAAAGTTTCTTCACAACCCCCTAGGGATTTGTGAAGAAACTTTTTGAAAATTCATTACTTTTACGGTCCAACTTGATCGAAAGGACCAGTTCAGTGGAAAAAAAGTTGCCATTTTTGTTGATATTCGGAAAGTTCATGAAAAATGGAGCATTTTTTGTTTTTACAGTAAATTCTGAATCGTTGTAGTTTTCGAGAAAATTGCGTTTGAAATTTTGAATTTGTTACAAGCTCTTCGTTGTAATACACAAACTTTTTTGAATTGTGTATTACAACGAAGAGCTTGTAACAAATTCAAACGCAATTATCTCGAAAACTACAACGATTCAGAGCATGCCGTAAAAACAAAAAATGCTCTATTTTTCATCAACTTTCCGAATATCAACAAAAATGGACAACTTTTTTCCCACTGGTTATGCATTATGCGAATTTTACAATCTGACATCCCTGGTTGACGGATGCAATATTTGTAAAAGGCCACTGTTTTTTTTCAAAATAACTATCTGGGCTCAGTGTTGTCCGCAAGAAAGAAAACGACAAAGGGTAGGCGTGACAGAAATTCTGAATAAGCAACTAAGGTCGAATTTCAATTAGGTGCGATTGTGAAGGAAAACAGAGCCTATTTTTTCAAACAATTTTTGATTCAAGAAAATCCAATTTTTCACAAAAATTCATTTTTGGGCACATTAGTAAAAAATTTCTCGTTAGTACTAATCCTGATTTTCCCGCCATACGACCACGCAGGGATACATCAAAAAAGCTGTATCCACGTTTCTTTTCGTTTCAATGTACACATTGCCTGATTCAATAAAAAGTTCCGTGGTAGCAAAAAAATTTTTCGACACAACTTTGAGCACCATTAGCTTGGCTATAAAAATTGTAAAGTTCAAAAAGAAATATGAAAAAAGAGCAAATAGCCTCTGGCCTGTCTGTTTGAAGAAGTGGACGGATGCAACACCTTTTTCTCCTTCCTTCTTTTTATGGGGCAAGACAACAACCCACATTGATTTTTGCTTCTGCGCGAAGACGTAAAAAGAAAAGGAGCGCCCATTAATTTTCTTGAAGCCAAAGACGTGTGGTCAAATCATTTTTAATGAAAAAGGCAAACAATTTGTCCCTCAAGCAATGCCCTCAAGCGACACAACACTTTTAGACGGCGACCTAAAACTCTTTTTAAGCGGCTGAGTACGACCAAAAGATCGCGCAACTTCCGAGATTTATAGCCAACCGAAAATTGAGTCAAGGAAATATTATGCTAGCTGTATTTTAGTGAGATTTTTATAGCGAAATTTCGTAATAGGCTGAACCTGAACCACTTTATTAGTGGCATATCAAGCAAAAAATTTTCGCTGGGGCCCAAAAACATAAAGGTCCGGGTCCCCCTTATGATTTTTTGGGCACCATTTATACTTCCGTTGCGTCGCAACTTGTCGCTCGACACAAAAATGCACTGTCGCGACGCGACGGAAGTATAAATGGTGCCTTACAAATTTTCTACAAAAATCGAAATCGCCTTGGTCTCTCCCCCCCCCCCCCCCCCCCCACTTACGTTGTTTTTTCGAAAACAATTTTGAATTCGAAGTTTTAGCCAAAAACAGCGCCTTTTTTGTCCAAAAATTCGATTTTTGGCTAAAATGTTTATGGAAAATCATAGGGGGGACCATTAGGATTTTTGAAAAAAATTTTCACAAATTTTGGACAAAAACATAAGGAAAAATTTTTTGGATTTCGGGGGCGGGGAGAGCAGCCCCCTCCTGTCCCTTGTTGTTACGCCACTGCACTTTATAATTGATGAATAAAGTTGGATGCACAAGTTACAAAAATGACCATCCTTGCCACCAGAGAGAAATATGCAAATTTTGAGCACGTATATAAATTGTTCATAGTGAAAATGGTAAAAAATTTGTCCCGGGAAAACCCCTCCCCCTTGTCACAATAATTTATGTTTGTACTTAAAATTTGCATATTTCCGCCTGTGACAAGGATGGTTACTTTTTGTAACTTGTGCATTACTAGAATAAAGTAAAGCCAAAAAACCTTAGAGGCAAAAGCAAAAAAAATTAGGAAGTAATTACATTTTAGTAGACTATTACAAAAAAATAATCTATACCCATCAAGCTTGTCGCCGAAGTCTGATCCCCAAAGGGGAATCAGACTTCGGCGACATTCCACGACTTCGAAAGACCAAAAGCTTGATAACAAAACCCTTAATTATAAGAAAAATTCCACTTTTCCCAAGAGCAAAAAATACTGCGAACATGTAATTTTTTCCTGATACCAATACGGATCTAAATCCAACAATAATTGAATATTCTTTTCTTCGCCAAAGCACGCCCATTATTATTTTATACGACAAGAGATAAGCTCCACCTCTTTCGCTAAGGAAATTCGACTCAGGAAGAATGAATGAATAGTAAAGATGTCATATTTGACTTGTTTATTAATTTATTGACATTCAATGAAAAAATAACTTTTTAGCATGCAAACTCTTCAAAAATAATATATATATTATTTCCACTACAGGGTGGGCTTTAAAAAACCGGAATTTTGACGTTTTTGGTCAAATAATTTGAAGAAAAAAATGACGATTTCATGGCCAACAAGCATTTTCAGAATTTTTCAATGCTCACAATCGATTTCTCGCATAAAATTATCCCTAATAGATCACTTTTTGAAAAATTTTGGCAAATTTTTTCGTCAAAATTCCGTTTTTTAAAGCCCACCCCAACAATACTCTGAAAATATGATTCAAAAACAGTTCTCTGAGTTCCATAACGTTTCTTTTCCTGCATCTTAAATTTTCTGCCACTCTGATTCAACATGATTCGTAGTTGCTCCCGATTCTGGTCCACGAAAATTTCCGAGTGTTTTACAGTCAAGTGGGTATATCGTTCGGGTAGTCCACCAATTTTTTAACGGTCTCTGTGTAGTTTTATTTTTGTCGATTA
This sequence comes from Acrobeloides nanus, assembly GCA_900406225.1. Classification (NCBI taxonomy): domain Eukaryota; kingdom Metazoa; phylum Nematoda; class Chromadorea; order Rhabditida; family Cephalobidae; genus Acrobeloides; species Acrobeloides nanus. Next base: position 14,226 of record OZJO01018902.1, on the reverse strand, counting down.
CATTTAGTGCAAAATCTTTTCGAATGTACAAGTTCCATTTCTTTCAGCATTTCCAAAATGGCTCTTCATCTGTTTTATTCAGCAAGATTCAAAAGCGCCTGTGATTAATATTCTTTAGAATATTCCTGTCTAAATGAAAGGGAAAGTAAATTTCAACAAAAAATTTTGAACAAATTGAAAATCAAATAAAAAGGAATTAAAATCGTGAAAAATAAAGCTGTAGAGATCAAAATTTACTTTTTAAAAAATCGAGTAAAAATTAGAGGTGAGTGTTCAACTGAAGGAGTGCCATTTATTGACATTCTATGACAAAACTTTTTAGCATACAACAAACTCTTAAAAAATAATTTATTCAATTGATAAATACGACAAATTAAACACGATGCACACAAAAAAGTCACTGATATAATTACAAGTATAGCGTCTCGGGTGCCGAGTCCTTCTTACGATACAAGACGTTCTCTTTTGCCTTGCGGAAATCCTCCATCGTTACACGCATTCTACGTTCACGTAATGCCAACAATCCAGCTTCTGTGCACATTGCCTAAAAATAATGATGTTTATGCAAATTTTCAAAAAGATTGCCCCTCTTACTTTAATATCAGCTCCAGAAAGATCGTCTTTAGCGGTGATAAACTCATCCAACTCAACATCGTCGGCCAATTGCATTCGAGAAGTATGAATGTTGAAAATTCGGCGCTTCGTCTTTTCGTCTGGCAAAGGAAACTCTATCTTTCTATCAATTCTTCCAGGTCGAATGAGTGCAGGATCAAGGGAATCAATGCGATTCGTTGCCATCAATACCTAAAAACGATACATTTTGACAAAATTCTTAATTCATGTCACATCCACAAGTGGTAGAAGTAGGTGCCGACACAGGAGGTGCAAGGGGGCAGTTCATAAAATTTTCTCGAGCCTTGTTTTATCTAGTAACGTTATTGCATGGAGCGATAACGTTGTACTGAATCTCACTAATAGATCAAGAGCAAAATTACCTTAACATCACCTCGGGAATCAAATCCATCCAGTTGATTCAGCAACTCTAACATAGTACGTTGAATTTCACGTTCACCACCGGAGTTCGACTCATAACGCTTGGTGCCGATGGCGTCGATTTCATCAATGAATACGATGGACGGTGCGTGCTCTTCGGCAACACGGAACAACTCGCGAACCATCTTTGGACCATCACCCAAATACTTCTGTATCAACTCCGAGCCAACAACTCGAAGGAATGTCGCCGAAGTCTGATTGGCGACAGCTTTCGCAAGCAGCGTCTTTCCCGTTCCCGGTGCACCATACAAGATCACTCCTTTTGGCGGTTTAATGCCCATTTCTTCATAGTATTCGGGGTGAGTCAGCGGCAACTCGACGGATTCTTTGATCTCTTGAATTTGTTGATCCAACCCACCAACGTCCGCATACGTTTCTTGGGGTGCCTTCTCTAGCTTCATCACCGATACCATTGGATCCGTATCATCGGCCAACACTCCAATCACAGCATGTGTCTTGTGATTCAACAGGACTGAACACCCGGGCTCAAGTTGTTCTTTGTCGACGAAAGACATAATCGAAACGTAGTGCTCACTACCGACGTTCTGAAAATTGGAAGTGATTAGCAACAGAAAAAAGCATAAAGTCTGTTTCACGGAGAGGTCCCAAAAGCATAGCCTAGTGGATAGCATCCAGAATTCGAAAGTTTAAAGACCCAGGGGTTCAATCCCGCTCGGAGCCAAATCTTTTTGCATCGTCAAAAATTGATGAAAATTGTTGCCTATGGGGTAATTTTATGCGAAAAACACGATGGTGATATTATTTTTTCGTGAAAACCTTTAGCAAAAAAAGATGGTTCCTGATTGGAAATAAGTTAAAATATGTAAAAAATTTATTTTTCTATTTTTTCCAAAATTTTCATAGCACTTTCTGGAACCTCTCCATAAAACAGGCTTTACAAATGAATTACCGTTGAAACAATAGCGTGCTGATCATCAATTATTTCTTCCAATGATCCAACAGCCATCGGAGATCCACGAAGATCATCAACTTTGGAACGCTCTTCCTAAAAATGTTTCAATATACAGTTTCGAAATTCAAGTTACCTCTTGGCGCTCTTCTTGCGGCTTCAGTCGCTCCTGGTTTCGAATAAACTCCTGTTCCATAAGCAAATAATCCTTAATTCGCTCAAACTTCAACAGGCGTAAACGGCATCGTGCATGAGGTGTTACTAAAAAAATAAATAAAATGATTGCGCAATCTCAATCTACTCAACAACATCAGTCAACATAAATGATCAACACTCTCCTCCCCAAACTGAAATACCCCAAAACAGGGTTGCCATCTAAAATTTTTGAACAAAAAGCAATTAGGCCTCAGAAAAAAGCAAATGCTAAAATATAGTTATCTAAAATAATGAATTTTTGGGTAAAAAATATCCTAAAATACAATTTTTAGTCAAAAATAAGTATTTTTGGTTAAAATTTTTCGATTGATGACAAAGTTTTGGTCGACAAATTTTCATGAATTTTTCCCAAAAAATCGAGAAAATTGTTTTTATCGGCATTGAAAAGCAAAAATATTTGAAGCAAATTGCTGTGAAAAATGGCAACCCTGCCCCCAAATATGGACCAAAATTATGACGCTAAATCTAAGCCAACTTTCACATACCTGTGGGTAATTTGCTTGCAGCATCTGGACCCTTTCCACCCTTCTTACGCTTTCCAATGCGCGATGGAATTGGCGCTTCATATTTGCGTTTCTTCTCCTTGTCGCCTTCATTATTTTTATCGCCACCGTCACGTTTTCCACCGGCACCAAATTGATTTTGCCCCATTAATATAATCGATTAAGTTGTCTAGAAAACGCGTTTTTTAATACAGGGAAGTGGAGGAAATCCTGGCAAAGGGTTATAGGATGTTTCGACACAAATTTTCGAAAATTGCCGAAGGTACATCTACACTTGTCGAAATCAGTTTCTAAAGCAACTTGTAGAAATGTCCGTTTCGAAAATAACTGTTCACAGCCATTTCTGTCGAAACATCCTACAGCCGGCAAAGGATGCATGAAGTTCTAAACATGTGATGCAAAAAGTCCTGGCGGCAATAGTACATTTCCCAAGAGAGTTACGACCTATCTTTAACCCCCTGGCTGAAATTCAGAGTTTTCGTGTCAATACACCGATCAATTCAAAAAACTGCTAATGCCGCTGCTAACGTTGTTCCGCAACTACGATCTGAACCCAAGAGCTATTTGGAATAGTTTTAGAATGAGTCATGGACAATTCGAGATAATTTAAATCGAATCCGGAACGACAACTTTGAGCGCGACTAAATCTTTGAAAGCAAAAAAATTTTAGAAAAAAATTGGTACTTATGCACCCCCTCCCTTAGGGGGGGGGGATTCTGCATAAATTTATGCAGAATTCCCCTCTCCCGATAGTGCATAAGTACCAAATTTTGATTGGACGCGTAAACGCCGATTGGACGCGATATCTGCACTAGAGCTAAATTTTTTGAAAAAACAATTTTGAAATAGTACGAAAAAAGTACGACAAATTTCGTACGATGCCCTCGTACGACAGCTTGTGGCGATTTCATCATACTTTTTCGTAATTTTACGATCGTACGATGACTTCGTAGATTGTGTGCTATCGTACTTTTGCTTGCGTTCAGTACGATAGAATATGCGAGCTTGTGTCGACCCTTAAGGGCCTAAAAGAATTATTCAAAAAACAACATCCAGTGAAAATTATGGGCTTGGAAGCTCAAGTTTCGAAAAGCGTTTTTTTCGTTTCGAAAAATCCTACAACCTAAAACCGAATCTCGAAAAGTCCTACAACCGATCTCAATATCACCTCGCATTTTCGACGATGACAATTAAAATTACGATTCCAACTAAGGCCAACTTTTAAAACGAAAGTTGGAAGCGCGGAAAATTCAAACCAGTTTCAAAATCTATCATCGACAAAAAACTTTATTCATTTTCACAGACTGATGTTTTGAAAGATAAGATCATATTTGATGCTCTACTTGTAATATCTGCTGGTTAAAATCACTTTGAACAGAAATTTTTGTTTAATAGATCGATCCTTTTAGTTAACAGTTAATAATCCCAAGATGTCATCTTCGTCACATGATACTTATAGTCCTGTCTTAGTAAGTCGTTATTGTCGAAACTCTCCCTTGTTGAAAATTTTTTCATCACGACACAAGGTATAATTAAGATTGATGACACAAATAATAAAGCCATTTTAGACTGAACTTTGGCGCCAACTTTGGATCTGGTTGGCTGAAGCTGAACTTGAGTTAGGCTTACCTCAAGTTACTCAAGAAGCTATTGATGAACTGCAGGCAAATAAAACAAATATTGACTGGCAAGCCATTGCAGAGAATGAAAAACGTCTCAAACATGATGTTATGGCACATAATCATGCGTATGGCAAAGTATTACGTGCTTGTTGAGCCTATACAAAAATCTATATTTTCAGATTTGCCCAAAAGCTGCCGGGATAATTCACTTGGGAGCAACTTCTTGTTACGTTCAAGATAATTCGGATTTGATTGTACAACGCGAAGCATTAAATTTTACTTTGAAGAGGTATTTTTTAGATTAGAGATTGGACAAAATCAAATTTTGATTTTGAACGAAAATTTTTTTGAGGAAATCGAAATTTTTCAAAATTTGATTGGTCAATCCAAATTTTGATAATGGTTCTCCATTATAATTTTTTGCTAAAATTTTTCATTTTTTCACCAAAATCGCCCAAAATTTTCCATCTTTTTAACCAAAAATGTCCGAAATTTGCTATTTTTTCACCAAAATCGTAATTTTTAGAGCATTTCAGCTTAGCATTTTTCAACAAAAAATTTTTGAGAAACGCTGATGGGTCAAAAATCGAAAAAAATTTTTAAATGACATATTTAGGGGTAATTTTATGCGAAAAAACGATTGCGCGCATACCCAAAGCGTGAAAATCTTTGTTTGACCCTTAAAGAGGGGGGGGGGGGTCCAAAGTAGGGTCAAGTAGAAAAATGTTTAAGAATGACCTTTTTAGGGGTAATTTTACCTGAGAAACTCAAAAAAACACACTCAAAAAATTCAAAAAAATTTCCTTGACCGTGCTTTGGGCATTTTTTACCCCAAAACCCATGTTTGTCTCAAAATTCTTTGACCCTGGGGTCAAAATCGAACCCTCTGATCCACAATATTCCCAAATATTGTTTTTTTAGATTGGCAATTTGCTTAAAACGGCTAGCCGAGTTTGCGGATAGACACAAAAATGATGTCACTGTTGGTCGAACACATTATCAACCGGCGTCTTTAGTCACAGTGGGAAAACGAGCTGTCCTCTGGGCTCAAGAATTGTTGATGGTGTTCGAAAAACTAGAGGATTTTCGTAACAAATTGCGTTTTCGTGGCATTAAAGGAGCAACTGGCACTCAGGATTCCTTTTTAACACTCTTTAAAGGCGACGAAGATCAAGTTGAGCGTTTGGACGAGCTAGTGACGAAAAAAGCTGGCTTCGAGCGACGCTTTTTTATTACTGGGCAAACTTATTCTAGACAACAAGTAATATACTTGATTTTTCAATATACATCATTTGTTAGGATACCGATTTACTATATGCCTTATCCAGCCTGGGTTCAGCTGTCAATAAAATATGCATGGATATCCGGCTTCTTCAAATGAACGAGGAATTGTTCGAGCCGTTTGAGAAAGATCAGATCGGAAGTTCGGCTATGCCATTCAAACGAAATCCTATGAAGACTGAACGTATCAATAGCTTGGCTCGAAAACTAATGAATGCTGTCAATGTAAGGAGATAAAAAAACGAAAAAATTGTGAGCAATGACAGTATATTGTCTGTCAACATCTCCCCTGAATCAGGATCAGGGAAATTTTTTCATGCTTCGTAACTCGCGCAATCGATTCCCCGCCTAGAAATTTCCATAGACAGCCGAAAAACTCGAATTTTAGTCATTTTTGCTTCAATTTACGCAATTTTTCCCTGAATCAGGATCAGAAAAGCATTTTCGAGAAAAAACCCGGAGCTACTACACAATAGGGGGCCACCCACGTGAAATTTTTTTCTGGAAATGAGGCAAAAATTGCGACTTTTTGCTTCATACACAGACTTTCCCTGAATCAGAGAAGCGTTTTTTCGCTTCGAAAATATCAAAAGGAGAGACGAATTTGTTGATCGCTAGAAGAAATATATAATTTTCAAATAAGCTTTTCAGGAGGGTCTTCAAACTCTTGCTACTCAAGGCTTTGAAAGAACTTTGGATGACTCTGCGATCCGACGTATAAATATTCCAGACTCCTTCTTTACAACTGAAGCGATTCTCCTCACTCTTCAAGTAATGTAGCCAGCGCCGTAATTATGGGGAGGGGTCAGGTGAAACTTCCAAAAAGGCAAAAATTTTTCTCCTAAATTATTCATTAGAGGTATTTTTATGCGAGAAATTTCGATTTTACTCATCGAAACCCCTTGAAAACGCCCATCCCAGGCAATAAAATATACGTTTTTAGTATTTTTTCAGTTATTTTCGGTAGGAATACCTACTTGAAAATACGAAAATCTTATATTCCATGGCCTGGAAAGGGTTTTCAAGGTTTTTCGATGCGCGCAATCGATTCTCGCATAAAAATACCCCTAATGAGTCATTTTGAGAAAAAAATTTGTTTGAAAAATTTTCACCAAAAATGACCAAGTGGCGGTTTTTTGGAATACCCTGTACTTCCCTCCTCAAATTTGATCAGAGTTACGGCGTTGAATGTAGTTCCGTGTTTGGAGCCGATGTAAAATTCTTTTTCAGAACGTGTTTGAAGGAATGCAACTCAATGAGGCTACATCGATGCGAAATGTTCAAAAAGAGCTCCCATTTTTGGCTCTTGAGAAAACACTAATGTTTTTGACTGAACAAGGTGTTAGCCGTCAGGAAGCGCATGAAAAAATCCGCGAAGTCTCATTGAAGGGCCAAGAACAAAAGTGTTCTGGAGAGGAGATTTCTTTTGCGAAGATGCTAGAAGATCCATTCTTCAATAAAGTAGGAGATATAGCCGACATTTTTTTCACGAGCAATTTGACTCAGGGTCAGCGTTATTAAAACGATTGATCAAACATTAGAAAATTCAAAATTTTTGAGAAAATTTGCCGATTCGACCTTTGCAAAAATTGAAAAATTCGTCAACCAAGCGAAAATAGATTTTTCAAAAAATTCTCCAAATCGGGTGATTTGTTGTATTCTAGGGTTTTCGGGTATGGAGAAACCGAATTTGAAGGAATTTTTGAATTTTTACTGCAGGAAAAAGGGTTGAATCGGCAAATTTTCTAATGTTTGATCAATCGCTAACCCCGAGTCAATCAAATTGCTTATGTTGCTCATGCAAAAAATTCGATTATATAGACAGTCCGAAAACTGAGAGGACCACCCACATTTTTTGGGGTCCCAGTTTTTGGACTCTGGATATACTACCAGTTCTTCTTCTAACGTTATTTTCAGGTGCGTGAAGAATCACTTCGCTACATTGCCGATCCATTAAATTTCACTGGGCGTTGTCGTACGCAAGTAGATCGCTTTCTCAAAGAAGAACTTCATCCAAAGATCGATTCATATTTGAAGGAAAGTGAGATGGTGAATACAAAAGTTCAACTAGATGTTTAACTTATTCGATTGTTATTCGCCTTTATTTTTTAAGCCTTATTAACAATTAGCAAGTCTTACGATAAACTTTTATTTACAAAGAGTGTATAAAAAACGGAATTTTTGGGGTGATTTTTTCATGTTTTTTTTTCGACCCAAAATTTTCAAAAATGACCCTATTATGGCTAACCTTATGCGAGGAATCGATTGCGCGCGATTGCCGAACCTTGGAAACACTTTCCTGATTCAGGGAAGAGGCATGTGTATTGAAGCGAAAATAGACTCATTCAGGATCAGGGAAGCGTTTTCAAGCTTCGGAAATGCGCACAATCGATTCCTCGCATAAAATTAGCCCTAATAGGGTCATTTTTTCAAGAAACAATTTTTGGGTCGAAAAAACATGAAAAAAATCGCCCAAATTCCGTGTTTTTTTATACACCCTGTAAAGCTTTAAAAAATTTTGGTCAACACACATTAGTTTTTGAGATATTTATTAATGAATTGATTCACAAAGACATCGTGTGGAATTTGAAGGTGATCTCCATCGATAGACTCAAACTTCAGCCGATTCGCTTCAGCCAACTTTTTGAGACCGGTCAGTTGCTAAAATTTAATTTAGACAATTCAAGAATAAGTTTTGATGATTCTACAAGATGAGCCAAAAAACCGTACTTTTGCGTTTTTTGGTGAAAATTTTTTTAAATCACCTATAAGGGGTATTTTCATGCGAGAAATCGATTCATGCGAGCACGCTTTCTCGCATGAAAATACCCCTTATAGATGATTTGGAGCTCGTCTACATAGGGGTAGGGCCACCCACGTGATTTTTTTTTCAAAAATTTTTTTCCGATTTTCTTCTAAAAATCGACTTTTCTAGGCGAAAAATCGATTGCGCGCATCCCCGAAACGTCAAGATGCTTCCTTGACCCTGATTCAGGGAAATAAGAGTGTGTATTGAAGTGAAAATCCAACATGTACTAATTTCCCTGAATCAGGGTCAGATAACCCTTTCCAAGCTTCGAGAATGCGCGCAATCGATTCTCCGCATGAAATTACTCCCAGAAATATGATTTTGAGGAAGAAATTTCAAAATCTTTCGATTTTCTCTTCAATACACACATCTATTTCACTGAACCAGGGTCAAGGGAGCATTTTCACGCTTTGGGAATGCGCGCAATCGATTTTTCGCCTATAAATTACCCTAAAAAGTCGATTTTTAGAAGAAAAAAATTTTCGCGTTGAAACGCAGTTCTACCCTGATTTTCAGGGTCAAGCTTAATTTTTCATGCTCGAAAATGCGTACAATCGATTTTTCGCCTACAAATTATCCTAAAAAGTCGATTTTTAGAAGAAAATCGGAAAAAAATCACGTGGGTGGTCCCCCCCCCCATGTAGACGAGCTCCGATGATTTTTGAAAAAAAAATTTCGCCAAAAAACGCAAAAGTACGGTTTTTTTGTTCATCCTGTATTTGTCTCATGATCTAGGCTATATGTATAAAAACATACTTTAGTAAACAGTTCAGATTCTTCAAGCGGAACAATTACAGAAGTATTATCTCTAGGGTAGTAGCCAAACCACTAAAAATTTCAAAATTAGAATAATTAAACGCGAGCTAAGACTTTATCTTTAGCTGCACCAACGTGTTGTTAGATGATCTGTTAGCTATTGGCACGCGTTAAAAAAATACTTTTAGCTGAGCTGGTCGCGCAGTTGGATTGTGCCAAGAAAATTTTCTACGTTGGCACACACATACATGCCAGCGCTAGTAATGCCCAAAGTTACAAAAAAATTTTTTTTTCAATACAGGGTGAGCCAAAAAACCGTACTCTTGCGTCTTATGGTGAAAATTTTTCAAAAATCACCTATAAAGGGTATTTTCATGCGATTTTTGAAAAAAATTTTCGCCAAAAAACGCAAAAGTAATGTTTTTTTGGCTCACCCTGTAATCTATACGTGCCAACAGCTAACGCAACCTTACTGCGCTTTCTTTCGGCTCAATCATGTGATCCCTCAAAAACTTGACAGTAACAAAATTTTCCAATTTTGCCAAATTTTCATTGTAGCTTTGATTGATCTGCTAAAATGTTCAAAAGGTCTCTGATCTGATCATTTTGAATTCTTACTCGCTCATTGTTCAAATCGGCTAGGAAGATATTCTTATCAATATAGTCATCTTTTTGATAAGGATCGTGCCAATATTGAGCTTGAACGACTCTGGAAAATCATTTATAAGTATAGAAAAAATCCATATAGAAATTTAGTTTTTTTTCTTACTTGTTCTGAACAAAGCTCACATAAGCTCCATAGTTCAACAAATGTCGCACCAAATCACACGTATGCTTTTCTCCTGGACAGTACGGAAAACCTGAATGAATGTACAAGTTATTTTTATTAAGCTGTGATCATTTTTCGTACCATAAACACCTTGTTGGGGACCACCAAAGGAGATCAAAGTTTTCATTGGTGGATTTGGGCATCTTTGCGCAATAGCTCTACTAAAATTTCTCGTCAACAACTGTGCAAAAGGCATAGTTTGGAGCTAGTTCACTTGTTGGGAGGCACCGTGGTCAACAAGTTGAAATTTTTTCTTTTAAAACCGGCCGAAAACATCCTATTAGGGGTATTGAAGTTTTTCAATATTTGTTATAGATTTTCACGCAAAAATAACATCACCAATGTGTTTTTCGCTTAAAAATACCCCTAATAGGATGTTTTCGACCGATTTGAAAAAAAATTTCGACTTTTTGACTATGATACCGTGTCTCCCAACAAGTGAACTAGCTCCCATATTTTTTATATACACAAACAAGCCGCCCTGTGAAAACCCGATAGCATTATAGCCATTCTTTAAGTTTTCATCTGATTCTATCTTTTGACAAGCTTCCGCAACTAGATCATTCATATTGGCGAAGAATCCATGTTCTGTGTCAGTAACGAAACTATCGCCCAACATAAGCGAGTGGACATAGACATTCGGAATCTCAGTCATAAGAAGCTTTTTTACTCGTCCCATACTTAAAGGGTTGCAACACGAATCACCTAAAAATTAAATCAACAAAAATATTTCAGATATACAGTTACCCATTCCATGCCACAATACAATAGGAACTGGACTAGTGTTATTTCGTCCTTGTATAACCAGCCATAATAAAGAGAATAAAATACTTATAGAACTAGTTAAATGCATACTAAATTTGAAGCAATAAATAGAAAAAATTGTTAATTAAAATTTAAAAAACTTTACCTCTTAAGAGTTCAAAAAATCAATAACGATTTGTTGTCTTCAACGTATACAAATAGCCAAAAAGATTTCAAGAGAACAACTGTTATGGTATTTTGAGCAAGATAGAGGAATAGATAAGTCGACTGAGAAATTAAGAGGCGATGTATCGAAAATTCGAAGGTACTAGTGTTAAACGGTTCAAGCGGGCCTCCAAATTGAATTTATAAAGTGAGATTAATGAAGAAAGTTTTTAAGAGTCATTTCGAGTCAAAATTGGGTTTTTGAGCTTCGGACTAGGTGTTGTATTTGTTGAGACACGAAATTTGACTCGAAATGACTCTTAAAAACTTTCTTATTCATTAATCTCACTTTATAAATTCAATTTGGAGGCCCACCGCTCGAAACTTTTAAGGCAATCTGCTCGAGAAAGCGTCTCTCTTAAGCTGTAACAGATGAAAAATCGGCACAAGGACCGGAATTGCCATAAAATTTTGCTGCATAAAAATTTTCGGATTTTACTTGCAGAGAAATTTTTAGCACGAATTTTTCAGGACATAGGTCTCCGACAAAATTTTCCGAAATCAAATTGCCGACAGATTTTTCTGAATCAATTTTTCAAATTGCCGACAAATTTGCTGTACAAAAAAATTGTCGGCAAATGTCAATTTGTGTCAAGCAAAAATTCAAAAAATTTGTCAATTGGTGTCCGGAAAAATCAGTCTGGAAAAACTTGTCAGAAATCTGTGTCCTGAAAATGCAGAAAAATATGTCTGCAAGTAAAATTCGGAAATTTTTGTGCAACAAAATTTCCTGGAAATTCCGGTCCTTGTGCCGAAAAATTCTCATAAACTCATAAATCCCGATATTTTATTTCAAGTGATGCACAATGATTAATTTACAAAATTCGTTGACAAGTGTATTGAAACACAGAGAGAGAGAACTACAGAGTGAAATTTAAAAAACCGGAGTTTTGCCGTTTTTGACGAAAAAATTTGCGAAATTTTTTTCAAAAAGTGATCTATTAGGGATAATTTTATGAGAGAAATCGATTGCGCGCATTGAAAAATTCTGAAAATGCTAACTTAGTCATGAAATCGTCATTTTTTTCTTCAAATGTTTTCGCCAAAAACGGCAAATTTTTTTAAAAGTCTACCCTGTTTGTATTAGATGAAACAATTATAAAATTATAACCGTATTGAAAAATGAGGATCTACAATAAAAAATAAGGCAATATAAGATTGTTTTCAATACAACTTTTATGAATGTCTGAAATATAAACGATTCTAAGTCTTTTCACATGGCCCATCAATACTTTAGGCTGCGTTCAAGCATGTCAAAAAAAAATAACTTTGCTAAGTTTTTAATAAAATCGTGCTTGTTAAAACGATTGGTCATGAAGCATAAAATTTTATTGGTTTTTTTTGCTTCTCGAATAAAATTTTATGCTTCATGACAATCGTTTCAATAAACACGATTTTATTGAAATTCAGGCAAAGTTACATTTTTTGACATGCTTAAACGCAGCCTTAAGAAATAAGAGAAAAAATCAAATATAACTTTTAAGTTGTCTATTAATAAAGGCCAAATACCTAGAAATCAAAAATCCAGTTCAATTTTAAAAATAAAAGCATAGACGCCGGTGACAAATTTTAAAACACAGAATATAACCACAAAATGATAAAGCACTGATGATACTACGCATAATTATAAACGAACATGTTCTGTGAACCAAAACTATTTCCTTCCATATCGGGCTCGTTTTCATCCTGTTTTATGCCACGCAGTATTTGTGCCACTTCGGATTTGAATGAGTTCAGGTTCATCGTGAAGTCGTCTTTGTTTCTCGACGAGATGGAATTCTTGACGCCTGCCGTTAACGAATTGAAAGCCTGAAGAAAATTTTTTCAGTTATAATCATGAAAACAATAATATATAGTGACATAGTACGTTTCAGCCCCACCTATAAAAAAGATGGACCCAAAATTCAAAGTCCGAATTTAGCAAGTCCCGTCCAATCTGGCAAGTTAAACAACGTTGGGCCAATCGTAGGTTCAACCCCCATCCGTTGTTTCCTTGTGTCCAAATTCGTTAAAAATTTTTGCATATGGGTATTTTTATGCGAGAAACACGTTGGTAAAATTTTTTCAAAAAACCTTATGAAAACATGATAAAAAAAGATTGATATGAAAGTCGCCTGAAAAAATAGATATTTGATTTTTTCATGCATCAAAAATGCGCGCAAGTGATTTCTCGCATAAAATGAAATAAAAAATGTCATAGGAAATCTGTTAGTTGTTCCTCAAAGATAAGCTGCAGTCGTACCTTAACACACCATACTACCCCACGAGGCCCCTCGGATTTACTCATAGGCAATTTCAAAAACAAACCTCATCCAGTGCCTTATGCATCTCAGCCGATTGCCTTGCTATAAACTGCTGTTTCCACAGCCCGAAATATTCGTAGTAGATAAACAAAAGCCCCATTAGAACACGGCCAATTGAATAGTTCGAAATCACATCGCCGAATAAGACCATATTCATAATCGTATCAATAAACTAAAAACAAACTCTATTTATTTCTCCAAATGTATATGCAATAACCTGGCACATCAATTGTGATTTAGATTCTTCCACATACAAAACTTGATAGATAACTTCACCTTCGGGCTCGTGGAATGGTGGTGGTGGAACGTTCTGAGATCGAGATATGCGCAAGTACAAATAGTCCAATAGCGATTCAACAATCGCGCTACTTGCAGTTACAGTGGAGCAATCTAAAAACTGGNCGGGTCGATTTTGCTGACGTATGAAATGTTGTCCTTCATTACGGCTTGTAATAAGTAGAGAATGTTTTGGCTGATTTTGGGATAATGCTGAAAAATGGGCGTTACTTTTTGATAGTGAGATAATCGGTTCATAAAAAGGAAGCTTATGAACGGCTCTGTGATTACTCAAAAAGATTATTGGCAATAGATGTACAGTCAACTCTCAATATAACACGACTTGGTGGAAGATGTCGGTCTGTCGTGTCGTAAACGGTATTCTTCCAATCGTATAGAGCATTGGCATTCTGTTTCGAATGCACGAATCGCATCTTGACGTTGGCACTGATCTTCTAGTCTATTACTGTGTTGATCTTCTTCTCGGAAGCACGATATCTTTCATGTCGTATACGGTCTTCTTGAGGTGTTATATCGAAATACGTGGAGGAGATGTTATATCGAGAGTGAACTGTAACATATAATATTTAACTCGATGAAAATCGGTTTCGAATTATCCTAAAGCCTTATAAACTTGCCCTTGAGTTCAATTAATGCTCTCTATCTTTCTCTCCAGCGGATCTACTAACTTACCATAAA